>JAEUWS010001222.1:0-21146 GCA_018524945.1 Podaxis sp. C-F-92630
TTGTGTTAACTCAGGTTGCAACTAAGGCAAAGGCTTGAGGATGAGCAAAGGGGAAGAACTAGTTGGTAAAGTGTAAGGAATACAGACATAGTGTCTAGGATTTATATAGCTGACAAGAACATGTTGTTCTGGTCCCTGTATGGTCAATGGTAAAGTGGACAATCATATAGAATATGATTGTGAGTTTCAAGGTCAGTGCCACATGGACAGGAGGTGATATAGCACCCTGGGAAAAAGCACTGACAGAAAGTGCCAATGGGCACATGATTGGTGACACATCTTGTAAAACAAGCACATAAATTGGGGTCCCCTCCCAGGGATGACACAAGGTAAGAACTGCTGTTTGCATATTTAAGATGGACTAGTTCATAGTTGGTAGAGTTGAGCTGTAGCCAATTGTGGCCACAGTGATCTGGGTTTTGCATAAGTGTGTTCCACTGACTGAGGCACTTGTCAGTGTAGTGTTTGCAATAATATCCAAGGGAGGTTCTTATAGGAGCTCAACAATTGTTGGGGATGTGTAGTGATGCCAAAGCCAAACTCAAGAAGATGACTCAAGAAGTATTCAAAATCCTTTGAAAACATGATCTCTACCTCAAACCAGAGAAATGCAAATTTGAGAAAACCAAACTCTCCTACCTTGGATTCATCATCTCTCCCAATGAGGTTAGAATGGATCCAGCTAAACTCAAAGGAATAGCTGACTGGCCTCAGCCAAAGACAATATGCAATGTTCACAAATTCATAGGGTTCTGTAACTTCTATCACAATTCATCAAGCACTACACTCATCTCTCAGTTCTGCTCAACCAATTACTCAAGAAATCAAACTCACCATTTAAATGGACAAATGAAGCCAATCAAGCATTTCATACTCTGAAGCAATGCTTCCTCAAAGAACCAGTCCTTATCACCCCAGATCCAACTAAACCCTTTGAAATTCAAACTGATGCATCCACTTACACATCTGAAGCAGTCCTACTGCAAAAGGATTCAAATGGAGTATTACATCCTACTCCAAACCATTCTCAAAAGCCAAATGAAACTACCATGCTTCAGAACAAGAATTCCTTGCTATCATACAAGCCCTTCAAGAATGGTGTCACTACATCAATAGATCACCACACAAAACCATATTATAGACAGATCATGATAATATCATCCACTGGGCCAAACTATTAAAACTCTCCCAAAGAATGATCAGATGGTCAGCTACAATCAGCACCCACAAAGTCTTAATCTGCCACATCCCTGGGAATAAAAACTGCACTGCTGATGCATTATCAAGAAGACCTGACCATGCCTCAACCAAAAAAGAATTAGAGCTCAAGAAAACAAAGATAGCTATCCCTCTCACCAAATTCTTTACCAAAGATTTCAAAGATGCTGATAAAATCACATCTCAACTAGAAGAAAATGACAAAATCAACATCATAGACCCTGAGGTGCAAAATGAAGCCTTGAAAAGGAAAGACAGTACCATCAACCTGGATCTCAATAGTCAAATCAAACTATCTGTGGACTCTTCATTCAAGAAATGCCTATTGCAATGGGCTCATGACTTACCAACCACTGGACACCCTGGAATCATGGAAACACTCAGAAAGCTTCAAGAATATGTCACCTGGCCTAGCATTCAAGACTACATCATGAATTATGTCAAAGGATGCCCAACTTGCCAACAGTACAAGATCAACAGATGACCCTTGAAACCACCACTACAACCAATTCCTGGGCCATGGTCTATGTACCCATTTGCACAAATGTCCATGGACCTCATTACCAACTTACTCAAATCAGATAGATATGATGCAATATTGTCCATGGTGGACCACAGCCTTATGAAAGGAATAATCATAGTACCCACCTCAAAAACTGCCACCACAGACCACATCTCTGACATCTTGATCAAACACATGTTCATTCAGACAGGAATCCCCAACAAAATCATTTCAGACAGAGATTCCCAATTTATAGCCAAATTAATACAAACTATGTTCAAGAAGCTCAATATCAATCATGCCCCTTCCACAACCTATCACCCCCAATCAGACAGATCAACTGAATGATTTAATCAAGAAATTGAGATGTATCTTTCTGCCTATTGCACTCAAAACCCTCATACCTGGCCCCAACACCTCCCACTAGTCAAATTTTCTCATAACTCCAGAACACACACCAACTAGAATCAGACTCCTTTTGAGTTGATGTATGGACACCTGCTTAAAGCTTTCCCAACAGAGCTAGCCCTGACAAACAGTCCAACTGCCAAAAATAGAATGGACTGGATTATTAACATTCAAGAAGCTGCAAAAATAGTGCATGAGACATTGTGCAAAATTATGACAGAATGGACACAAAATCATATCATATTGAAAATAGAACCTGGCCAGAAGGTTTGGCTCAATGCCTGCAATCTACCCATTCAGGTTGCATCTAGGAAAATTACTGCTCACTGACTAGGCCCTTTCCCCATTGTTAGGAAATGCAGAAACATCTCTTATGAGCTTGCTCTCCTGAAATCCTGGAAGATTCATAACATCTTCCATGTGCAATATCCGTGGCCTGTCACCAAAAATGACATTTACAGCAAACACTTCTCAAAACCTCCACTAGAGCTAATCCAAGGAGAAGAAGAATGGGAAGTCAAAGCCATAGTCAGTCACAAATGCACTAGGTGAAATGGACTCCAGTTCTTAGTCCATTGGAAAGGCTATCCCAATTCAGAACAAATCTAGCAGAATGCTACAGACCTGCAGCATTCCAAGACCCTCCTCAATGCTTATAAACATCACCACCAACTTGACTAAAGGACACCCAAAGCAAATGTCCTCTACAAATTCATCTACCACCACCAACTTCACCTGAGACTCTACTCCCAAATCTATTACTTTGTATACTCATGAGTCCACTATTACCTTACTCTCTGTTCCACCTACCCCTTTAACTCATGAGCCCACTCCTTCACCAGAACACCCTTCCACTCCTTCAGACTCCTCTCATAGAACTGAACCCAGAAACATCATCAACATTGAAAAAATCCACCAGCAAATATCCCAGGCATTCAACTTATATGAAATACAAACTAACCCACAAGCAACAAACAATGTGTCTGATACCATTCAAGAAAGCACACACTCCCCTATATCTACTGCCATATGACTCCAATCTTTATACCAAGACTCCTTTGCCAGAATATGGTCTGCTCTTGAGTGCAATAATCAAGAACTTGCCCAGTTTGACTATTTCCAGGCAACTTGGTTTGATGTGTTACATCAACAGCTCCTTGCAAACAGACTGGCCAACAAGATGTGCTCCAGCTATGAGGTGATTATTAGCATGCCATGTATTGTTGAAGAAAGGCAATACCTCTCTGGTGCCCACAACACAGTTTTACAAGCATGAGAGAACATTTTTGCTTTTCAGCACCCTCAAATTGGATTGCAATCTGGCTACATTACTTGCAACTGCTCTCCCCAATGGGACCAAGGAGCCACTCCAGTACCTGAGCAATCTTATGATGTGGATTGATGTGACAGAGAAGGAAGAGCTGGAACTAACAATCTAGATACTCAATTCAATGCCCTTGTCATTACTCCATCTGACAGCTGCACCACCTGCCATCAATGTCACAATGTGGGTCATAGGGCAGATCAATGCAAAAGATACTACTGCCCCTTCTGCTGCCACTACACCCCTGGACACTACCAGAAATACTGCAAGCTCAACCCAATACAAGAGACTCCCAGATACCACTACTCCAGAATCCTCACCAACAGAGCTCAACTTGCTGCAACCCAATTTGCCCAGCAGCATGAACAGTCCACCAGGGAGCAGGATAGTGGACAAAGAACTTGCACTGCTAATGACAGTGGATCCAGACTTCTTCAACCCCAGAATCTCCCTATTCCTCCTTTCACCACCCCTACAGATCAACCTAATGCAAACTGTACTCAGACCATTTGTATGTGTCACCAGTAAAACTGCATTATCCTTTGTGCAGGCCTCACCACCCCCAATAACATCAGAGGACCTAGAATCTCTGATGACCAGCATAGCAACTCTCCTCACCAGTGTTCAAGACAATCAATCAATCTCACCATTGTCCCTAGAGCCATCACCCCTCAATGTCAAAGACCTCAATGAAGAACAGCAAGGTCTATTGAACATGCCCTTCAAGATGTCATAGAGCACCCAGAAGACCTTGAATACCCCTTCAGCAATGACAACATCCAAGGGAGCACCTGAATTGAATGAGGGCATTCAATCTTATGAAAGGGATGATGTTATGAATATTCCAAATACCAAGACAACTGAGGAGACCAAGTCAACTGAAGAAGAGGAAGCAGAGTTGATACAGAGAATGCTGTACAGTCTCTGGCAAGAGACTATGGAGTTATGACAATTGCTGGATTGGAAGTTATGTGAAAGAGTAGACAAAGCATTGAGATATCATGGTGTGTATTACCTGTGCAACAATGACTTGTGATCAGAACTTTTCCAATATGGCTACTACATTTCTATCTTTGACAGTACTAGTTTCTTACATATATGTTGCATTCTGGTGTGGACTATATTTGTCTCTTTAGTGTACTTGTAGTTTTGTGACAGTCTTGCTGCACTTGCACTTCCCATTTTCTATGCCTTCCCCTTTATGCTTTCCCCTTAGTACAACTGTCTCATTTATGTTGAACTTGATCTATTACCTTTCATAGTCAGTAGTAGATGCTTGAATGCTTAAACACTTGCTTGTACATAGTCAGTAGAGCAAGTATAATCTTACTGTTGTGTTACTGCTTATCATGGATAAGTAAGAGCTCTCCCTCATCCTTGTACTCAAGTTCTCCCTCAACTTGTTTGCTCTCTGCCCATCTGTCTTATGGTGTTGCAACCCATTGGAGTTTGCAGCCTAAGTACAATGTACAACAGTAGGTCACAACAAGGTTAAACCACTGGAAAATAGAGACAGTAGAGTGAAGCCCTTCAGACCCATATGGGACAAGATCTACTTCACTCACCCTCCTACAAGGATAGGCTGCTAGCTTAGTCACTACCTGGCTAAGAGGTGCAACCTTGTAACATAGACAGTACATGCTTCCCATTGAATCCACTTCATCCTCCATCTCATGCAGTTCATTCCCTTGACATCTCAAAGTGGAGGAACCACATGGGTTGTCCAGGCTCTGATCTACTGGACCACAGGCCTAGTTTTATGGCAGCAGTTCTGGGATCCACCCCTGTGCTCAGCACTGCTCACACTCTATTACAGTAGGCTTTTGACAATAGTTCACTTATTAGTAGTATGTACTATGCTCAATGTCCCTTCTGCTCAGCCTCCATTGAACTATCTCCTAGTATACTCTGCTGTCAGACACCTGTGTGTCTCAAGCCATTTATCTAACACATGGACAGAGTGAGTGTGGTTTAGGTGCCTCCATCCTTGAGGATGTGGCTCACCTTCCTTTCAGTTTATGTGGTTGCCATGCTAGCTATGTAACTCCCACACCTAATCCAATACTTCATATCCTTCATTCATTGTCCCCATCACAGGATCAATGATCAGAGGCAATGTCAGGAAGTCACTTAAAATCCTGAGAGTATTTCATTAGGGATAACAACCATGCAGGAGCAAGGAGGGGCTCCTCTATGTCACACTTCTGGAAAAGTATGACCAACAGAGTGTATGATTCTGACATTATTTAGACACAACTGTTGGTTCTTCATCATTCTGGATCAAAATCTGGGTAGCATGGGGAGCCAGCACTGCTGCTCGAGGTTAAGCCAGTGTAATTATTTCAGTTATTTTGTAACATCTTATATCTTCCCTTTGAGGCATACTGTCTGAGTAGTATGGGTATTTCTGCCTGGAAAGATGAAGTTACTCTGTCTCTCATTTCTGTTATTGCTATTCCATCTCTTTCCTCCTGACAAGTCCTTTTCAGTCAAGATTGCTTGAAAATTGGATTGAGGCCCAATTACTAGGTTTCCTTTATAGTGATGTATGTGAATGAACCAGCTGAATAGGGTCTAGATGCCGAGTTGCCTGGTAAATGATTGAAACACTAGAGGACATGACACCTTCAGCTTCCACATCACCAGCAGGGTAATTGCCAGATCCTATCTAAGCAGCTATTCCTTCCTCAAGCTGTTTCCGGTGGTTCCTTGAGCCCTGGTAGGAATTATCCCTTAGATCACCCACCAACAGATGACTTCCAAGATACCTGTCAGAATCCCACATGATATGAAGTGTATGTTCCACATGGTGTTATTGTACACAATGAAGTCCCTTCTTTCAATCTGCATGAAAGCCACTGTTTGTTCCGGGGCTTGAACATGCCCAAAGACAAATTACGGGCAACCGTCGAAGTATAAAGCTGCTTTAATACCTCGACTGCAGCAGCATCAAACGTCTCTTGCATCCTAGTCAACAACTACCTCAGTAATAACAGCTCGCAACGACTTTGAAGGATGGTACTTACCATACCCACCTCGTACCCATCTCTGTTAAGCCTTGCCTCCAGGGTGGTTTGTACGTTACTGCTTCGGAGATTGGAGATCCCCTTCCCGCAGAACCCACAGGTCCCAAGACGTACCAGTCGTCACTACCAACGTCAACTTTTACCACTCTTAAGGAGAGATGACGCGGGCTGCCGTTTTCACGAGCAGCCGATCATCAATCTCCACTATCTCCATTCGTCACCTCCACTTACTCGAGAGTAAAGAGAATCCTACGATTCCACCAGGATACAATGTTAGATCCATAGAGTTCTCAGAAGTACATCATTGCTGAAATATATCATCCATATCCATATCATTACCATCCATCGAGCTTCCTTACTCAAACTTGATTCTGGAGACCAATTCATGGAACGCCTTTCCCTGCTTCTCTGCTATCCCAAGCTCCAAAGCAGAGGGCTGGCGAGCACCATCTGCACCTGCAATAACTCCTGCGCCCCAAGGAGAACCTGATGAGAGGGAGCAAGTCAACGTCAGGTCTCGCCACAGAAACATATAAACTCACCTCCGTGTACTTCCTGAACGTTTGCAAGATCGTTGAAGGCATGGGCATAGCCAAATGGAACAAATACGACTCCATGGTGGACCAGGGTCGTCATCAAGGTGTAACCAGTTTCCTCCTGTCCACCGCCCAGGCCATTAGTTGAGACGAACACACCAGCAAACTTGCCTGAAAGCTTTCCGGTTGCCCAGAGTCCTCCCGTTGCATCCCAGAATGTCTTCAGAGTCCTGTCTGAGCCATAGGATGTTCATGCGTTCGTGCAGGATACTCACCTTGAACTGAGATGGCATGTTTCCGTAGCGGGTGGGGATGCCAAAGAGATAGGCGTCGTGATCAGTGAGGGTGGCATTTGAGGCCAAAGGATAGCTGTATTGTTTCCTATTGGCAGGTTCATGGACTTTGGCCAGCACCTCGCTTGGGAGAGTTTCCTTGACTCTGAAAGCGAGATTACCACTTAGTAGATATTCACGCTTGTTAGCATTAGGCATTAGATACTTACTGGTAGATGGACGCCTGTCCTCCGGCCACTTCAATGCCCCTCTTTTCCGCTTCAGCAACTAACGGATGCGGATCAGGTCTTGGAAGTCGAGATCGAACCAGTAAGATAGGCGCTCACGTTCCGCAATGTGATTATACATCGAGTATATGATAATGGCAATGCGAGGGGGTCTGGACATCGCGACTGACTATCAAACGCAGCGGTATGTGCTAGAGGAGGAACGCGTCCAATGCTGATATAGCTGGTTCCACTTCGAACTGAAGATAATCAGTTGTATATTTGTCTCGCTTCTAGCCATTCTATGTAGAGAGATCGATTGCAGGACTCCACAGTTCCCAAGTGACTTATAAATATCCGGTACATGGGATTTAAAGGTATAGTTACAACGCGATTATACATATGAACCTATTATTATCCAGCCTTCCTCGGGCGACGGGGGATAAGTTTGAAGGACTAGAAGGCTTTGGAAACGGTGTTGTAGAAAGCCGCGCCTTGGTTGACGGCTATCTCAAGCTCAAGTTTGGACGGCCTTCGAGAGCCGTCAGGACCAGCCAACGTGCCAGCACCCCAAGGAGTACCTGAAAAATAGATGACATCAACCTCTGGTAAAAAAAGACCCATGAACACATACCACCGTGAACTTCTTCGATGTTTGTTAGGAGGGGGTATGCAGTAGCGTAACCGAATGGAACATAAATGATTCCATGATGGGTAAGAGTAGAGAGGAAGTTCATTGCAGTAACCTCCTGACCGCCACCAAGCGCGTTGGTGGAGATGAAAAGGCCTGCGTATTTTCCAGAGAGAGCGCCCTTGGCCCAGAGTGGACCAGTAGCATCCCAGAAGGCCTAACGATAGCGGTGTGAGGTATTCTGAAACATGACATCATCCGTGGAGAGATTGCGGCATACCTTCCATTGGACCGGCATGTTTCCAAAGCGAGTAGGAATTCCGAACAGGAAGGCATCGTACTCGGTCAAAGAATCGACGGAGGCGACAGGATAGTCAGGTTTCGGAGGGGCACGCACAATCTTCAAGAGGTCTTCTGTGAGCGTTTCAGGAACCCTATCAAATCCGAAATTAGTGCCGTTGATTTACAAGGAGAGTAGGTTTGACGAACTGAAGGATTGTTGCCTGTCCTCCTGCGCTTTCAATGCCTGACTTGATGGCCTCGGCGACTATAGTAAACATGATTTATGTTTAATCCCTATCCACCATAATGTTCCTTTCGTCACCTACGTTCACCAACGTGACCATATAGTGTGTAGATAATGATAGCAATCTTTGGAGCAGGCATTATGAACTTTGAGGCAGGTTTGCGGGTTTTGAAAGGTAGGATGAGACGAGATCACGTCGAGCGCGTTGAGACTCGGAAACCACGGTTATATATACTGGACGAGCCTGAAGTGTAATGGAGAAAGCCAGGTTGGGAAACTAGTGCGTCCCGACTTGTCGACGGGTACTGACGCTATGTCAACGCGCCGTGTGTACGGATACTACTCGAGGGAAAATTTCATTCCCATTACCTGTTGTGGAGATCTACTCTGGGCTTATCGTTGGCTCTGGATTCGAAAAATTCCTGTAATAGTACAGGCTCCTGATGCCGGCAGGTCGCAATTCGCGTTGTTACAGATCAGCAGGTGAGTTTTTCGTATAAAGAACATTCTGTCGTCGGACCCTGGTCGGCGGTGGCACACATCAGGGATTGAACACGTAATAATAAAGGTGGATGGATGTAATGGATGGAGGATGGGATTTCTGTGGGTGCTAATACATAACTGGCCTTTTGATAAGTATCTACTGCGCTGTTAGTCAGCTTTGGACAGTTGGTTTGAAGGACATCGCATAAAAAACCCCTTCCAAGGGTAACGAGCCTTTGTGATGATAAAATCAGTGTATGCTATTTGTAAGGTTTGACACAGGCTCATTGTCGGGATGATGACAAAATCGGTGTGAGCTATTTGTAAGGCTTGATACCGTCCCAGGATGATAAGATAATCCGATCTTGTAAGCGACTTGCTCACTGGAAATACAATTAACCTTGAGAATCCTCAGATGTTGAACTGTGCATAGTGACTGGTTTCTCATGTATTCAACTCTTTTGTGTTCTTCTCCCCGGTGACATACGACCCGAAAGTCGACGTCAGGTACACGCGATCGAATTCTCAGAAGTTTGTCAGACTGCAACGATGAAATTTACATACCTATTGTAATACCATCGTTATCACTGCCAGGATCGGTTTAATTTAGAAGAGGCAAGAGAGTGGCAGGTGAGACGTGCTTACTCATCCCACGCCTGGTACATAATCAAGATATGCACATTGCACAATTGGTTTGTTATTCTACGACACGAGTGAACGATGTATGTGTTGAACATAAGTGACGTGCTTGATAGCCAAGAGTCACCACTGCATTCTGAGTCTCCTATCACCGAGGTGGGGCGCTGCATACTTTCACCGGTTTACCCAGCCACCATTCTGTCTGAGCAGCCCTCGTGAGTCCGCTTCCCGATTGACTTCACCCACCCAATCGTAGCCCTTTCGACCCCTATGTACGCTATTTGGTAGGGTGCTCTCTGGGGTGTCCGCCCAGACTCTATATAGCTTAGCCACGGCGCCATAAATCTCGAAGAGACCATCGCTTAACGAATCGATGAACATTGACTCAAATTTCCCTTCGTCAAGACCTAGCACCAGACAGGTCGATCGGGTGTAGAGCGAAGACCGATTTCTGGAATGACTGTGCATTCGAAACTTCATGGACGCCAGAAGCACGTCGGAGTCATACGCTTGACCATCTTCATGTCACTTAGCTCACTCTTAACGAGAACTTCTCATCTACGGCACAAACGTTCGACAGGCTTTCCTAGTCAAACGAGCTTACATTAAAGTCTAGCTCTCTTTGATAATCCAGGGGTCTGAACTCGTGGAGGCAAACTTTACCGAAAAAACAATCCGATTGTTTACACGAAATGCAAATCGACACTTATACTTTTACAGACTTCAGATATCCATCTGTAGGGCCTGGGCAGCCTTTCGTGCATTCGCGCGTAGCGACTCAACTTGCAACTCAAGGTTCCTAATCTTCTCCCTGGCATCGCGCAACTCCGAATTCAGGCGGGCGTTTTCCTCCTTCAGCGGAGAAGCCTACAATCCCGAGTTATGCAAAGTCAGAAACCTGGAACAGGTGATGGCTTCTCGGACCGGATCACGTACCTCATCATTAGAATCATGAGCGCCACCCACGACGGATTTGGGTTCTACATTGGTGGGTGTAGCCGAAGGACACGAGGGCAGGGCCGGTTCCGGTGCAGGAGCAGAAGCGGGGGCAGGGGCAGGGGCAGGGGCAGTGGTCGTAGCTGTTGGGGTGGTGAAGGAAGGTGCGGGTGCTGGAGAAGGTTGGAAGCCAGAGATGGTAGAGCCGTCGCCGAGGTTTACAAGGTTAACAGGCGCAAGCTTGCCATTAAAGAACTCGGATGCAGAGAGGGAGGGTTCTAGGGACGGAGCGGGAGGGAAGATGTCAGATTGGAAGCTGTCAGCCTGACGTGGGCAATCAGAACTCAGGCAAGATTGGCACTGAAAAAAGAACGTACTTTCCGCGGAACGATGAAGGCGATAGGCTCTATCGTTGACGCATGCAACTTGTAGGCACGGGCGATTTCGCACTCGGCTACGTTGAGAGCGCGACGAGGAAGGAAGCAGACCCCACGCTGGGGGTCTGACGACTTGTACTCGGCAAGTGCGAAGAGGTTGTCGTTCTCATATTCGTAGTAACGAATATTGCCGTCGCTGGGTGACTGAAATTAATGGACATAAGAGAGTGGATAAACAACGCACGTACCCCTTCCCAGCGAGGAACAAGATATTGTTGTCTGACCAGAAAGGCATCATGACACCAGCTGTCTGATCGATTGTCGTCATTTTCAAATTGTTGAGGCTCCCGGTTTCCCAGATTCCGACCTGACGGTCTGACATTTTGCTGAATCCTGTTGTTGCAATCCTATCATGTTCTCCCATCCAAACGACGCGTGAGCCCTTGATACCACCGTGACTATCAGCAACGCGAACTGGCTGTCCACCACTCCTGGGATCAAAGATACGGAGTTTACGATCGCGACACGTGGTTGCCAACAGCGTACCCGTGGGGTTAAAGCACAAACTCTGAACCGCGTCACCATGGCCGGACAAAACAGCACGAGGGTCTTCGGGGGCAGCGAGATCCCAAAGCTTGATTGTGTGCTCACCAGAAGCGGTGGCAAGAACTTGTGAAGCGGTAGGATGGAAAAGCACCTGGCCGATCTTGCGCGGTGACGCGTCGATACGGAGGACAGGATCGAAATCTTGGGGGACCCATCCTTCTGTTCCCCACCCTTCGAACATCGACGACTCCACCTTCCAGATCATGGCCTTGCCATCTTCACCGCCAGATGCGACGATAGAGTCGCTGTGCGGTGACCAATCTGTATCGAGGACAGGAGCTGAGTGACTGCGCGCAAGCGGTAGCTGATCCGGCAGCTTGTGAGGGAAATTATTGATGCCATAGAACGGCGAAGGCAAAGGAATGATAGCAAAAGCGCCACCGCCGGACGAGTTCCAGTTCACACTAAGGTATTGCTAGTATGAATTAGCAATAGTTGGTGCATTTCATTTGAATTACGATACTTACTCCGGATGCAGAGACGAGATTAGTATCCCAAGCACTGTTGGTCACTTTGACATTCTCAATCCCGTGTTCCTTCTTCGCTGGTTGTCCGAACACATGTCTGTTTGACTTGGACGTCAAGACGGGTGATCAAGGGGAGATATCGAATCCGCCACACCGATATTTTGATTGACGAACGAAACGCGACATGTTACTTGAGGATGACTGGATTTATGGGTAGAAAGAAGAAAGGAGAGAGGGGTAAAGCCAGCGTGGATGGAGAACGATGAGCATCGCGTTGGAGACGATATCAGCTCAGGGTCCAATTTATTACATAATTAACCATGTATTTTTTTGGCAACCGGCAATAAGCAGGAACAACTTGTTCCGCCCATGGTCCTCCTACGCGCTGCCTCCCTCCTCAGAGGAAAATATCCGTCCGTACTACTCAATGCAAGAAGGTTGGCAACGGAAGCAAGCCAAGTGAGTAATACTCGAATTTCTAGACATAATAGGTCTCATTCGGTTCACAGTTGAGGCGAACAGGGTTATATGATTTCCATATCGAAAATGGGGCAAAGATGGTTCCGTTTGCTGGCTATTCCATGCCGCTGTCGTACGCAGATGTTGGTCAAAGTAGGAGCCGTCAAGTCTCTTAAACTGGTTACCTTCCCCTGAAGCTCCGCAGTTGCCAGTCATAACCATGTACGAACCAAAGTCGGGCTCTTTGATGTTGGACACATGGTTCAGTCCAAGTACGTTTTCTCTCTGGGCACTGACTATCCATCATTGAGGAAGGGTGTATAGTTTCCGTGGTGGAACGGCCACAGAGTTCCTTGAATGGCTTACACCCTCGTCACTCTCGTCGTTGAGCCCATATTCGTCGACTCTATCTGTGATACTCAATGAAAAGGGCGGTATCATTGACGATACTATTATCACCAAGCATGCTGCAGACGCCTTTTATGTCGTTACGAATGCTGGTCGCAGAGAGAGAGACCTTGCATGGTTCAAACAAAAACTCGAGCAATGGAACGCAAGCGAGAAGGGTAGGGAAGGGCCTGTTGAGCTAGAAGTGTTGGAGAACTGGGGTCTCCTCGCCTTGCAAGGTACATTCTCACCATCCTTGACCTATGTAATCTAACTGACTCCTTCCGGGTTCCAGGCCCCGAAGCTGCATCTTACCTCCAAACCCTTACATCATACGACCTACGCGGTCTGACATTCGGAAAGTCCGCCTTTGTTCCGATTGAAGGTTTTAACCTTCACGTTGCCCGTGGTGGGTATACGGGTGAGGATGGTTTCGAAGTGAGTAATTGCACCCCTCCCCTCTACGTCCGTCGTGACAGCTTCTTGCTCCGCTAAATAGATTTCCATTCCACCTTCACAAACCGTTGAGGTCGCAAGGCTTCTCTCCAAAGCCCCAGTCCAGCTGACTGGTCTCGGCGCACGGGATAGTCTGCGATTGGAGGCTGGCATGTGTCTTTACGGCAACGACCTTGATGAAGACACGACCCCAGTGGAGGCAGGGTTGACCTGGGTCATTGGCAAAGACAGGAAGGAGAGTGGAAACTTCATTGGAGCTGAGGGTGTTCGTAAGCACCTCAAAGAAGGCCCTCCCAGGCGTCGCGTAGGGTTGATTGTTGAGGGCGCTCCTGCAAGACGTACGTATCTCTCGCTGACCGGAATTTCCGACTAATCGCCTATTGACCATTCCTTCCCCCCATGTGTAGAGGGTGCCAGGATATTCGCGCCGACCAGCGGTGATCTGCTTGGTGAGTACGGTTTTCATTTCCGACGGCGATGCAGGTTGAAGATTATCTTCCCCAGGTGCTGTAACATCAGGTATTCCAAGCCCAACCTTGGGAAAAAACATCGCAATGGGGTATGTGAAGAACGGTTGGCACAAGAAGAACACGGAAGTGGAAGTTGAGGTCCGCAACAGGAAACAGAAGGCAGTGTTGACACCGATGCCATTCGTAAAAACGAACTACTGGAGAGGGTGAATGCTGTGAATTTTGTTCGCTTCCGCCAGTGTCCTTTTTCTTGATCTTATCGCAATTGAATATTTCCATTCTTATGCAATGTGTCTACACTTCCACGAACTGTCTTGACGTCTGTATTCTGATGGCTTCACAAATAGGTGAATGTTCTGAACAGACCACGTGAACCACACCGAATTACTATTGGTTGTTGCAGATGAGCCCGAGAAGCTTATTGACCTGCAATCCCCACGACATAGCCCAGAGGTACTTCGATTGATGCCTCCATCACCAGGGTAGTTGAAAAAACCTTCCGAAACTATGGTCGAGGCTCTCCTAAATGTCTCGGCTCACCTCGACCGACATGACTAGCAAATCAGGAATGCTGATGAATTTTTAAATTGGACGAGTCTTCTCGAAATTCCGTTAGCATGCGAACGCTGGTGATTTCGCCCGGCACTCCCTGTTGCAACAAGGTGTTCTCCGTGCTCCGTCGCTCCAGACGAAACAAAACATAAATCGGAGAGCTGAGTGCGGGGGAAAGAAGCCACCATGAGGATGCACTGACGCTTACCTCGCCCGAAGATGAATCACATCGCTTGGCTGTAGGTATCTCGTCATTAATCCCAGCCATACTTATTCCCACACGTCAATAATTGCATCAGGAGATTTATTTCAACGCGCCGGGTGCGAGGTTGGATATTCCGATCCGGGCGCCGCCAACAGCCGCCGACACACGGTTACTATCTTCTTCATCAGCTTCGCCGTCAAGGGGTCTCACTTAGTCCTGTCCGTGACAACTTACATCGTAGGTGGGTGATCTCGTAATTCCACCCGTTGTCGCTGTTCACACAATGTTTTTGGACTCTATCTGATCCCCATCCTACAAACGGTGTCTTTTCGTTGGAGCCAGCACCTAAATATCGCGTCAGTAATGCGCTCAGATGTTCTTCTGCGCAACTAGTAGACACTGCTTTCGCGTGCGGCGTCACACATGACGCTGCTCGTCTCTTGCCGAAGAACGCATTTTCTCCGCGATTTCTGCACTTTCTCCCTGTAGCCAAGTTTTCACTAGACACACCCTGTGCAAGATAGAACTATCCGATTTGGGAAACGCTTCGCATAAAGAGAAGTAACGTATACCTCTACTTTGTTGGGCCGCAGCAAATCCCTCGAAGTGGCGACAGAGTTCCATTACCCGGGACGTGTGACACATGTACCCGACGATTGTTCACCTGTCGGAAATTCAACCATAGGGCAATGGGAAAAAAAAATTAGCGATCTAAACATCGACCGCAAGCCATTGCCTTCATGATGTGCTGAAATAGGGCGGAGTCCAACAAGGCACAATTTTTACGGCAACACCCGAAGCGGGAGTCTATCTTTAGCTTTTAGATCTTAGGGCCGGAGCCCAGTCCGAATTTGAAATTCCATCTCAAACAAGGGATATGCTGGCTACCGTTGATGATGGTAAGACGTCCTATAGTAAACATGCACAGTCAATTTCATCCCTACCACTACTTTTTCGTCAGTCCTTTGATAACTCCCGTGCAAGTTTACCTTCAGTTGTTTGCCCGCCCGCCTCAAGGAAAGAAACACAGGGAGCTTCGACATCGTGGCAGGGACGATGGTGGTTCACATTTTCGGAACACATAATCCGCACACCGCACGTACTGAAACACACGCTCATTGTCCCAAGACTCACGATCCTCCGCGGCCATGCCCACACCCCTGATGTTCTGAGGCGCATACATCAAGCACTGAAGTGGGCTAATACATCCCTGGGTTTTCACGACTGTCGAAGTGGAGCCGAAGAGAAGTTGGTGGTAATAGTTATCAAAAGCTCAGGTACTGAGTACTTATCAAGCTCCCTTATTCGCGGAGATCATGGGAAATTACTAAGATCTAGAGCGAGATGTCCGACATTCCCTCTGATGATAGCTGTGCGCACATGGGGAATCGAGACCCCGGCTTCAATAAACCGAGCCATTGAGCACCCGGATGGTATTTTTGTGATTTAGCAAGCTGGTTCCAACGGAGGAGGGTTACCTTTACCCCCCTCCGAGTACTTCCGGGTGCCGAGCCAGGAGTGCTCCAGAATACGCCGTGAAACGAAAATCAAGAACCCCTAGACCACGACCCGAGATCAGCAATACACATTCCTTAGAGGGAGATACTTAGAAGTTCGCAACTGCTATTCTTGGAACTTACGCGCCGAGCGCATTTTTTTTCGGCTTAGCCTCATGTTGTTGCACTTTAGCCAACGCCGGACAATCAATCAGTTATTCCTGCTGTCAGGGATCAAATATGACACTCAGATTTGGAGATTGGAGGGTGAACGCAACGAGAGTGCCAGATCAAGTTGATTAATCGGGATATGTTCTTTCACCAGTTTGCCGAACCTCAGTCCAGTGGATGAGCCCTTGACCGCATGACATTCGGAGCTCAAAAAATAGTCAAACCACCACTGAAGACAGTCCTCCAATTGTATAAAAGGACTCGACGTTTCGCCTTAAATCCTCAGCTAAGGAGCTCTACCAGCACTTTCAAAGCACCAGCAGTCCTCAGTAACAATGTTCGCTCGCGTTGCCACTGTCTTCACTTTTTTGTTCTTCATTCTCCCCATCCTTGCTGCTGCCAGCGCTGTTCCTCGCACTGATACCCCTCCGCCTGTCAGCCAGTGCAACATTGGTAGCATCCAATGCTGTAAGAACACACTAACCATCATGAGGTTTATCTGATTCGTTTCTGTAGGCAACCAGGTCCAATCTTCGGATAGCAGTCTCGTCGGCCTCCTCGCTGGCCTCCTCGGTGTTGTTCTTGGGCCTGTCGATGCCCTTGTTGGTATCAACTGTTCCCCAATCAGCGTTATTGGCATCGGAGGGAACTCTTGGTTAGTACTCTCAATGTTGTGGAGCAAACCAGCAATTGACTGATGATTCTTGCAGCACTGCTCAACCCGTCTGCTGCACGGGCAACAGCTTCAATGGTCTCCTCGTTCTTGGATGCACCCCCATCAACATTAACCTTTAAGTGATGGTATTTTCAAGCTGTGAGGCACCATCGGATACTGCCCTCTAAGTGATCGAGTTATAAATGTTTGGCCTGGATGTATCTTGAAATAAATACGAAATTCTTGATTCTTGATGTCCATTTCACTTGGTATGGTTAATCAAATTTGAGGTTGAAACGACGTAATGATTACCACTACGGCCACCCAAACAACTGGTCAATGAAGCGCACAAGGGTTGTTCTAACGGCACCAGAGTCAACGTTGACTCCGTATAAGATACTGACCCTCCCGTTGAAGCGTTTGGGGGAGGGGCATGATCTCACGTTTTGTCAAGGAATCTATTTTTGAATAGAGATCGCCACAATCATCAACACCACAAGGCATGGAATCAATAGTTGGAAAAAAAGGGTGATCGCCCCGATCATGCGGGGCAAATTAATCAACAGCATTACAGCCAAGGTCACGGTCATGCCGGGAATCTTCCTTATGAAAAAAACATACGGCATGGAATGCAGTCATGTACCTAATCAAACTGAGGTTTTGCTTCGTCGCTCGAGGCAGAACAAATAACACGCTGCGAGCCTTACCACTTCCGCTCTAAGGACGCCATGTATCGGGCTTCAGAGCCCGTTCTGGAAAAGTGAGCACTGAAGCCTTTGACCATCGCAACTAGTGATAGTCTGTTTGACGGAAAATACGAATGAGTTGGACATGAAGCTGGTGCAAAACAAATGGCCACCGCATCACCGCCTGGGTTGCCCAAACAGAAACACGGAAATGAATATCTGCGGTGGAAAGGAGGCCCTCGAACTCTTTAGCGGGATCATCGAACTATGTGACATGTCTGATTGAAAATCGCCCGCAGTAAGACTTCCGATCCAAGCCATCTTCGGTTCTCTAGTCCCCGCACATGTGTCGCGACTAGCTTCTTGCGGCCGACCAAACGTTACCTGAGAGGTAGAGATTTCTTCTGAACGCATTTTGGGGTGGGGCATCGCGTATAAAAGAGGGCTTACTTTGAGGTTGAACTTCAGTGAACTAGCCTCTCAGCTCTACAACCCAGTAGCAACTAACTTTTGCAAAATGTTCACCCGCGTCACTACAGTCTTCACCTTGTTCTTCATCTTGCCCTTCCTCGCTGCAGCCACAGAGCCCATCCCCGCTAGCCAATGCAACACCGGTCCTATTCAATGCTGTTAGTTTTTGCTTGCTCCAGTTGAGATTCGAGGCATTGATAACAGGATGTCCGTAGGCGACAGCGTTCAAAGTGCTAGAAGCAGTGCTATCTCCAGCCTCCTTGGCCTCTTGGGTGTTGCTTTGGGCAATGTCGATGCTCTTGTTGGTCTCACTTGCAACCCCATCTCCGTCATCGGAGCCGGCGGCAATTCTTGGTGAGCTTTATCGTATATTAAGGGTCTGGGTTCCGATATTCACGCCTTCATTAGTTCCGCTCAGCCTGTCTGCTGCGAGAACAACAATTTCGTAAGTTCATCAGTTTCAAGGATTCGATATGTTTCTCACTTGTGATGTATCAGAATGGCCTCATTGCCCTTGGCTGCACTCCTGTTAACCTCAACGTCTAAGCAAGGGTCATGCATCTTGTATTCTTGGATCCTTCAATATACTATCTGTAAGCAAATGCCAAGATCTGCAGGTTCCAATTATGCGAAGTCCTGAGTTAGTCGACTCAAAAATGGTTAAAACACCGTAAATGATCAATAATGTACGGGAGCCAGGTGGGACATAATCCAACTTCAAACACAATATATAGATGCTTCGGACTCTGCGGACTTTTGCTGCCAGGGTAAAGACTAAATGAGCGGGGCATACTAATCAGTGAGGGGACAAGTAGGCGAGGTAGATTCAAAGAAAAAAGGATGGAAGCAAAACCTGGGATGGAAGCATGTGCACAACGATGTGAGATGTTGCTAAGGGGCTCTAAGAGGTGCAATGAAGTGGAGGTGGGTGAGTTCCATAAGAGACAATCGAGAGAGAGCCGAGAAGGGGAGAGGGGGAAGGAAAGAGGTACTGTTCGTTGATTTTGTTGCAGTTACAAGCACCATTTTGATACCTATTTGACTACTTATTCCTCATATTGGCACGGATGCTATTTTACTTATAATGTACACTGTGACTCAGACCACCATGTACAGTGATTTGCTCGAATAGTGCCTTAGTCCGGACTGTTCATTTGAGGTTTTCTGTTGATCAACCAATGGGCAAATATTTAGTGTCTCGAGCTCCCATTACGGCGGAGTTCTGGCCATGCTTGGACAATTGTGATACCCTTCAGAACATCAAGACTGCTCCACTGGCTTTTGTGAACAACCTGAGCTGGAAAAGGTGTCGAGGATAGACCACGTCCCACCTGGCTTCCATAGTAATGCCTTGTTATAACTGCAACTTAACTCATAGGGAATATGATATCTCAGATATATCCCCTGTCCAACAACTACAACTACATTACACTTTCTCATGTATACTATGTTCTACCCTACCTCTGTGCTGCCCCCTGCTCTGCTCGTCACACTGAACGTCACATCAGCTAAAGGGGCTAATCCAGAGTCTGAAACTGACATCGGTGGATTAAGGGCCCCGACAGCAGTACAAACCCAGAGGACTGTGTTTCAGTAAGGAGTAATTACATGATTAAACACTAAGTACAAGTATATCTAGAGATGCATTACATTTTCCTGAGCATGGCTGGACTGATGCCATTGTGCACCAAATAGACCTGAGGTCTATAGATCAGCCATCAACAAAGCTTCATGTGTCTTCAAATGACTATAAATTAGCCTTGTGAAGACAGCCTTTACACCTTTTAAACTTGTAAACATGTAGTGCTCCTGGACTTGTAAATATGTGTAGACAAGATAATCATGATTACCTATTCTGTGGACTCTCCACTATTCAAATGTACATGTGCAGACCTCAAGTAACCTACACTCCTCATAAATCATAAACAAGCAACATAAAGAATGATTGCCTTGATCATGCAGGGCAATTTAACCAACTGTATTACAGCCAAGGTCCTAGGCAAATGATAAGCTTTCCAAGACCTGTAGGTTCCAAGTGTGAAGTCTTGAGTTAGTTGACTCAAAAGAGGTTAAAGTGCCACAAATGGTTGATAATGCCTTGTCATAACTGCATAATTGTACCCTAGCTCATAAGGTAGATATATTCCCTGTCAAATGGCCCAGCTGTGACTGTAGTTCATCTCCTCATGTATAGTTAGCTGCAGGATTGATGTTATATGTGCATCCCACACACAAGTTTTTTTTTTTTTTTTTTTCAATGATTTACTACATGGGGCCCAGTAGCAGTCCACATCTGCCTACAATTACATGCAGTCAGAAGTATATGGGAAAAGAAGGATTTAGAGATGGGAAAGATACAACAGAAATGAAACCAAAAAGTCTGGATTCTCCACTTCTTCCACTACCAACTTGCATGACTTTGCCCAAAGCTGAGGTCATTCTGTGCTTCTATTTGCATGATTGAGCTTAGAAGAAAAGTTGGCATTCAGCAGCTACTAGGCTGCCAGTTGACTCACAGAAAAAACAATTGAACCATTGTGAAGTCCATGGAGCTGTCCAAGTGATTAGCCTGTTTGCAAACCTCATGACAATGTCACATACATGAGGTTGAGTGAATCAAACTGCAAAGAGTGTCCATGAGAGTCAATGTCAACCCACATAAAAATGCTGGCTCTCCCATTGAAATATTTTGGGAAGGGGTATGATTTCACATTTTGTCAAAAAATCTATTTGCAAATAGAGAGATTGTCATGATCATATACTCCATAAAGCATGAATCAATGGTTGGAGGATGATGGTGCTGATCATGTGAGGCAACTCAATCAACATCATTACAGCCAATGTTATGAACATACACCAAAAGTTGAATATTTATATATTCACAATTATGATTTTCTTTATCTTTTGTTTACTAGTTTTCTTATGATTTGTACTTGTATCTTTCAGATTGTTATGACTTC
>JAEUWS010001223.1:0-21125 GCA_018524945.1 Podaxis sp. C-F-92630
GTACTTGCGATCCTTCATTCATAGCTCGAATGCTTCATCGCCTAGGTACCGCATTCACTATGCAAACGATCAGCTCCGAAGCTCAGCTCCACGATATGATCATTGCCAACTTCTCTCCGCCTATCGTCCCGCAGTCGGAGCTTTTTCGCACAGCCGACAAATTACTTGAACTATACCCGGATATACCTGCCCTTGGCTGCCCTTTCAATACCGGTAACGAGACATTCGGATTATCAAGCCAATTCAAACGTGCAGCTGCACTCGGTGAGCTCTTACCATACTTTCTCGCCAAACCCACTGCCAATAACCCTAAAGTGGGTGATATTGGGTTCCACTCCCAGCGCCGATTTTTTCAACGAATAACCGCCCGAGCGGGCGTTAAGACCTGGGGTTATCTGTTCACTCAGCCTCAACCCACCGCTGTCTTCCCGGCCTTCCTTGGGGGTAAGAAATCTTTCCAGCATTTCCTAAACTTGGACTGAAAATGATACCGAGTAGTTACTCACAGCGCTGAAATCCCTTACGTGTATGGAGCTCCAAACGACACTTCGCCTTCTTCTCTCAGGCTCAGTGCGTTGATGATTGATTACTGGGTATCGTTTGCAACGAGCTTGGACCCGAACGATGGGAAGGGGTTGCAACGTGCGTGCCCTACTGTTCCTCTTGTCTCACAGCTGTGATTCACCGTTCTGGGCTCCAGGACCTGTTTGGGAACAATACACTATCCACAACGAACGTATCATCCAGCTAAATGGTGACAACACTACGATGATACCTGATACCTTCCGCAAGGAGCAGATAGATTTTATTAACTCGATCCCAGCAGTGTTTTTACATCGCAGAGATGATGAATAGAAGTTCGACTAAGTGACGAGACACATTTACTTTATATATGAATTCCCTCAGATCAGTTGGTGGGCCGGCGGTATGTACTATGTTGCAGAGACGTGCCGCCGCTAACATGTATCCAAAGACCATGACTTCGGGACAGGAATAGCACGTCAAGAAATCGGGTGTATTCTGCTGATCAACCTCATGATGTGTTGTATCGTGTGGTGTTGTCACCATGTGGGGATTCGCATCACACACCTATTCTGGCGCTGCAATCAGTCAATATCTCGGGTCGCCCTCTAATAATATTCCACCGTTCTGGCAATCCTGTACCTTTCCGAGCGCCATTATCTCCCATGGGTCCTTATCACCCGGCATTATAAATAATACTCAACTTCCTTTCGCAACACCCAAAACAGACGAACCCACCTGCCGAGGTGACCTTCTCTTCAGTGGCACCACATATCAACCGCACACTGTGTGTATTTCGCAACCAAATTTACCCTGCTGGTTGCCTGACCATGCGGTGCCGCCCATTCCGATTTGAGTTCTTGCTGGGCCCTATGTGAAAGGGATGGATAGGACGGGTACGTTAAATACGACCCGAGGGAGAAGGTTAGACTAATTGCTGAAGGTTTCGCATCCCAAGCAGATCCCCATCACATTATTCTCCAGCGCCCCCATTTCCTCGTTTCTCCGGGTTAGAATGCTGTCCGACTTGGTGCAAGTACTCTTCACCGCTCTGTTGATGATCCCTTTCTGGAGACCACTGGGTGTACCCATGCAAGCGATCTCCGAAGATAAGGATCTACTTCCCGTGAAAAAGACGTTCCAGTCGAAGATTATGCCAGAAGTTGGTTTGCGGTTTGTCTCAGATTCAGGAGTCTGCGAGACGACGCCGGGAGTCCATCAAATGTCGGGATACATCACCGTGGGGCCGAACATGTCGATGGTGAATTCACGAGTTTTGTTTGCATTGGAGCCAACCGCTGAGTAACCGCTTCGTGCGTGATGCAGTGGTTCTGGTTCTTCGAGGCCAGGGAATCTCCTGAGACAGCACCATTCACTTTATGGTAAGTTAATCCTTAATGAGGCACTCCATTGAGTTAAATGTTACTGAATTACGGAAAAAGGCTTAATGGTGGCCCAGGATGTTCGTCCATGATTGGACTTTTCCAGGGTATGCTTCCCAGATAAATACCATGTGATGCATGCCCATGAACAACCAGAGAACGGACCCTGCCTTGTGAATCCGGATGGCAAGACCACAGTGAACAACCCATTCAGGTGTGTGTTTCGTTTTATTATTGTATCCTGTCCTCATGAAACTCGAAAAAGTTGGAACAATCTCAGCAATAGTTCGTTTTCTTGTGTATATTTCCCGGAAGTCCGTTGATTCGGCTGAACATAACAGTGATCTACATTGACCAACCTATTGGGACCGGGTTTTCCTTCGGTACGGACAAAGTAGACAGCACACTGTCTGCTTCCCCATTCGTCTGGCAGGCCTTCCAGGTTCTCTTTGAGAGCGGAGAATTCTCGAAATTCCAAAGTCGAGAGTATGGTCTCGTGCTTTCCACGGTGCCCGATTGGTTGATCTTCACGTAGGTTTGTTTTCGCGACGGAGAGTTACGGTGGACATTATGGACCGGCTTTCGTCACCTACTTCAATCAACAAAACCGGCTTATTCGAGCTGGTAAGATTCAAGGGGAGGAAGTGGTTGTTAGCGCATTGATGATCAATAAGTAGGCTTCCCACTACTTACCGAAGCGATAACGACTCACGTTGATGATATAGTGGATGGTATGACCCCTTGATTCAAAATAAGGCCTACGTCGACTTCGCTACCAATGCACCAGGATATGGGCAACTCCAAAGCGACGAGGTTATCCGGCAACTAAATGAAGCTTATTTTGGTCCGGGTGGCTGCAAGGAACAGGAAGAAGCTTGTTTTGCAGCGGGCAATTCAACGGCTTCCAACAAGATTTGTCGCACCGCTGATGATTTCTGTGTAAGTGATCGTTCATATCGATCCGCCCTCCTGGGAGCTTATAAAATGTAACAGGTTGAGAACGTCTTTGTTCCAGCTGTGGGCGACCGCGACTCGGATGATCTCCGACAGAACTCATCCGCTTTGTTCCCACCCGACTTTTATGTTAATCTACTAAATGATCCCAAGATACGTCAGAGAATCGGTGCTGAAGTAAGATACAGCGCGTGTGCAGACCCTCCATTCGAAAAATTCGTAACAACAGGAGATGTAAGTCGCGTTTCTGCGTTGGTAATGTTTTCACGATCCTTATCTTCCGTAAACTCTTTCAGGATGCTCGGACTTTGCTTCCTCAACTCGCTGCATTAGCCGACGCGAAGATGAAGATCCTTATCTGGGTAAGTGATGGATATCTAATTGCCGTCCGTCGAGCTTCTTAGGTGTCTCTCCATTCCGTTAGGCCGGTGATGCTGATATCAAGTAAGCGACGTGATATGGAAGAGTTGAAGCTTCTTAACACCCACGCTCGGCAGCTGTAACTGGCTTGGAGGCCACGCATCGGTGCTAGCGATGGATTGGTACGGGAAGGAGAGGATCGGGAACACGCCTTTCACGAACATGACGGTTCATGGAAAGACCGTCGCCGCTATTCAGAACGTCGACAACTTTTCTTTCGCGAGGGTCTATGAAGCAGGTCACGAAGTGGTAAGTGGATAGTTACGGGCTGGGGGCCTGTCTCATGATCATTTCTGCAGCCCGCATTCCAACCTGAAGCTTCATTCGAAATATTCCGCCAAGTCATCAATAAGGAGCAATTGCATTCTGTTTGAACTTCGAGACTCGGATTAATTCACCGTTTACTTTGTAGAAATGTGTTACGAGATGGCTTGTCCTGAGCGACTACCCGACTTGTCCTGAGACGCTCCCCCCACTGTGCTCATCGCCTCTCTTCCTTCCTTGACACATTTGCGGCAATCATTCGGCATACGGGTATGGCTAGCAACCAGTAAACTGAGGTCGTGTGGTATCGGGATGTCCTGAGCTGAAAAGCTATTATTCTCGTTCATGAGATGGCATGCCATCTGCTCGGTTAGAAGTTCTTCCTGGATATCAACGCCTGTGACGGACTAGTAGCAGTTTACAGGTGTCGGAAGTCCTTGATGGACTTGTACCAGTGATGCAGATGACAAGCTCTCCATACTTAACGCCTTGGCGTCCGCGATTCCCCTCACAATTCTCAGTTGCACCGATGACTCAGAACGACATCGGGCTTGTTCTGGCGTTCTGGCATCCCGGCGTAGCAATATATAGCACATGGTCGAAAGCCATCGAATTCTTGGGCGCCACGGTGTACTATCCTGTGGTTTGGCCACATCACCATCATGATGTTTCAAACGACAAGCATGGTCTCCTCGGGAAGTGTGTGTTGGGTATATTAAGGATGAACCTCTCAATAGTCACCATGGGATAAACTGTTCATTACTTTCCTACCATCGATGGCTGCCCTAGCAGAAGACATACCAAATATCGGCGAACTGTAGGTTTTTCTGTTTTCCCTTACTTGCAAGCGCTTGAAGTATGTGACGCCGTTCAGTGCGGGACCTCCAGTAAGTCGATTTGAATCGAACACTAGGCAGTTGCTCATCGGCTGATGATTTCAGTTCCTCGGCATTGTTCTCAACAGCTATCTCTACGGGATATTGACCCTACAGTATTGTGAACCAGGACTTGGTATCCTTATACTCATAATTAACAGAAAACTCCGTTAGACAACTACCACGTTAACTTCCGCAATGACTACCCAATCCTCAGGACAATAGGTATGCTTCACTCCTCTCTCACTTCTGCAATCTCATCGTTGCCAAGTTCACATCCAATTTGTGCTAGAGACTGCGCAAACGATCATGTCGCTCGCAGATGGGTTCCATTGGTTTGTGTATGGTTATGGGAAGCCCGACCAACTTCAAGAATACTTCCTGGCCAACATTGACACGCCAATTATTTGCACATGCATCGCGATTATATCCCAAGGCGCATATTGTTGGAGAATATACCGCCTCAGCGGCCGGAGACTAATGACTCTTGCGATTGCCTTAGTAAGTCATGGTCGTAGTACAGTTGCTTTCTTCAAAAGGTTTACCGGACTCAGATAGTATGCTGCCAAGCTGCGGGTGGTTTTGGTATTGGGATAGTGGTGCGGCAAACCTGTTGGTCAATACTCAGCCCTCATCTCATCAATCTCTGCCTCACTAGAACCAAAAGCTCGGGAGCATTGATAAATGGAACAACTTGGATAAGATATTTATGATCGTGCGTTTGGATCAATGAAAATGACGTGCTCTCAATTCAAATGCACTCAATCAGGTTTGGGCAATCTGCGGGGCGGTGGCCGACACTGCCATTGCCTGCGTGATGTCATACCTAGTGAGCAAGCCTTTCGCTAGTCAGAGATGGAGACACTCACTGACATTTTCAGCTACTATCTAGCAACTCTGCTGCCAATAGAAAGGTAACGGTTCCTATGAGAATCGTAAGGCATGTGATCGAATCTAATATCGCCAGTGGTAAGTATCAAGCGTCTTAAGGCTTAATACCCTGTAGCTAATGGATCTTTTCAAGCGACCGTAGCAATCGTCCAGCTTCTCACCACAGTTATCAAACCAATAGCACCGCCAGTAAGTTCCTGATAGTTCTTTGTTCAATGAATCTTACGTTCGAGTAGAAAACAAGCTTATTCCTATGCCCGTACGTGACCATGCCCTCGTAGTATCTCGTAGTGTACCCTAACGTGGATGCAACATCTCAGAGGTTACGTGCTGGGGAAATTGTGCGTATGTGGCAACAAGAAAGGGTCAATGACTAAACCTTTCTCAGATATAGTAACTCGTTCATTACAATGCTGAATAATCGGAAGTATGCCGGTGGACTCGCTGAAGAAGCCGCAGGGTACAACCGGTCGACTCCAACTGAGCTCAGGCCCAGATACATCCATACTCCAGTCGCCACAGGTGGCATTACGGTCCACACAGAGACTGCGGTTCATTTCGATACCGCAACCGGATTTTCCTCTGAACAGAATCTGAAGAGAATCAGGTTCTCAGAGGTATAGTTGACAGTGCAGTTTTGTATGTCGAGAAGTAATATTACAAAGACGAAGCCTTCCAGCATTCAACGTTTTAACGTTCATTTTTCGACCTTGACAGCGTCGACTAGATTGCATCTTCCACTAAGGTGATCTTTGGGCGACAATACTGTTCCACCTGAGCTATTAGCTGGCCTCTAAGCAATAGATTTCTGCATGGACCGCTTCTCGAACTCTCAGAAGGGGCAGAATCCAATCCCTGGCAAATTTACTCCAGCGTTCTCTTTGGGCGATTCCTCGAGCTACAAGACTCAACTCAGGATAGCCTTAACCAAGTCTAGAGTAGCCAGAGTACGTATCTGAGGATAGATCGTGCAATAGACGCCAAATTAGACAATCGAGGTGACCATTTAAGGTGAGATCACGGGTCGACGATTGCGGTAAAGGAAGGGTGATTATAAGGGCATTGCGCAACATAATCGTCGATTTGATGCTGTTGCGAGTCCTAGTTCCTATGAGGGGCCAGACCAGAAACGAATGTCCAATTTGCCAGTATATCAACACCCTTAATGAGTACACCGACAAGATAGGACCAGGATGAAGACAATAACGTCATGTGACTCTCGATTGCGGGTACGCGAATTAATGTATGCTATCAGTTCGGAATGTGTTTTGCGCAGCAATGCACCTCTGACCTGCTAAGACATTGAGGGAACGGGGAAGCGTACAGTTGGGATATGGAAGAGGCGATGGGACAACAGGCGAAAGTGTAGCCAAGACTCAAGCTGTTATGATTTGGTGAGACGACGTAGGTTGGGTGTTCATAGCATTGAACGAGGTTCCATGGGGCACGAAGTTGCAACGTGATTAGCACGCGGAGGAACTTCATCGTCGTGTCCCCAATGAGTCGGATGGGGATGAGAATATCGAGGCCAACCCCGTCGCACATTTTGGTAGAAGGAGAACAAGATAGCTGGGGTGGATTTGTACGGGAAGGAGCATGATGAGGAAGGCCGCTATTGTCGGGGGTGTTGTTTAAGGGATGTTTGCAGGAAAGGGAGTTGTAGAAGAGTATTGAGCAGTGAAGAGAAATGTCTCCCAGGCGGGACGTAACACAGTAGCGCTGTGGCCCGGGCTCATCGGCACTTGCATTAAATAGACGAAAATTAGTCCAGATAAAAAACTGACTTTCCGAGGTACCAATGCAATTCTAATTTTTCTTTTCGCCTCACCAGACGACTCCAGTTCAGCCCGAGAATGTACACCAGCCAGGAATTTCTGAGGCCCATGATGGAGCTTCAACGTTCCTTTAACTGAGAATATGAACCGTCAAAGTTCAGGAAAGCCTTACTATCCAGAGTAAGGCACGAACTGCTAGACTATTTCAGGAGGGGTATCTTTCAAAATAGCCACCACTGGGTACTGAGGACAAGAGTGACTCCGTTGAGCAAGGGCTGGAATACTGATAGGCGACCGTGGGAAGGGTGAGGGGAGTATTAGAAGAATATTAAATTAAGTAATATTAACCCTCTTACGATTTTACTACGGACGAACTTCTCCTTTCCGACAGAGCCAAGGCGTCGCGCAGGCAGTGAGACCAACGAGATGAACGCAACCTCCACCACACTCGAGCCAGTCCTCGACTTCCTGGCCCGTACCCTCACTACTGCAGAGACCACCTTCAACAAACTCCCTGGTTCCGCCGTCATCCAACGCTACGTCAAGAGCTCCCACCAGAACGATCCCGGGAGGTCACTCCTGGAGCTCATTTTATTCATCTTTGCGATTCGTACCTTGTTGCAGTCAAGAACGCGTGCGGACAAGAACTTCATCCAGTTCTCTGACAAGGTTACTCCCTGCTGCCTTTTCGGGATTCTGCTAGCTCACAGAAGACCTATCCTAGGAAATTGACGAACTTGTGGACGAATGGACTCCTGAACCACTCGGACAACCTCTAACACCCCAGGAGCAGGCTGACTTGGCTGCTGTCCCCGTCATCGTTGGTCCTAACGGCCCCAAACCCAAAATCGCCAGCACTGGCAAGACCGCCATCAACCTCGCTAGCTTCAATTTCACAGGTTTAGCCGGGAACGAGGAAATTAAAGAACGGGCAGTAGAGACTCTGAGGAAGTATGGTTTGGGGAGCTGTGGACCACCCGGTTTCTACGGTACACTGGGTGCGTGTCTTCGACCACCTGTTCCTGCGCATTACTCATACAGCCATGTTTAGATGTCCACATGGAGTTGGAACGGGACATTGCCGACTTTCTGGGCACGGAGGCCGCGATTCTATACTCTCAGGGTTTCTCTACTATCTCCTCCGTTATCCCGGCCTTTTGCAAGCGAGGTGACATCATTGTCGCGGACCGCGGAGTCAACTTTGCGATTCAGAAGGGTATCCAGATCTCTCGTTCTACCGTGCGATGGTTCGACCATAACGACCTAAAAAGCTTGGAAGAAGTACTGGAAAGCGTCGAGAAGGAGAGGAAGAAACGCCGCGGACCTTTGACTCGCCGCTTCATCGTCACCGAGGGTATCTTCGAAAAGGATGGAGCCATGGTCGACTTGCCTAAACTTGTAAGTGCTATCTCCTCGCTCTTGAGCGCGTACTCTGACCTGTTATTTTTAGATCGACATCAAATACAAGCACAAATATCGCTTGATACTCGACGAGAGCATCTCGTTTGGTACTGTTGGAAGGACCGGTCGTGGTCTGACAGAACTCTATAACGTTCCGGTAGGTCCTGCGTTAACTCAACTTACTGCGGAAATTTGATTCCAGTCTAGGCCTCTAAAGTGGACATGCTTATTGGCTCGGTCGCTAATGGCCTCAATTCTAGTGGCGGTTTCTGCGCCGGCTCCCAAATCGTGGTTAACCATCAGGTGCGTCCTATCTTTGCCGTTCCGCAGCCTTTGCCTCTTTGGCTTACTGTTGTGTACTATTCTTAGCGCATCAATGGACTCTCCTTCGTCTTCTCCGCCTCCATGCCTGCCCTCCTCACCGTCGCCGCTTCTGAAGGTATCAATATACTCCGTAACACGCCCTCTATCCTTGCAACACTACAAGAAAACATACAAGCCGCTCGCGCAATCCTTGATCGTGTTGATTGCATCACCATTCCTTCACATCCCGCCTCCCCTATCATTCATATCTACATCAAGAACTCTAAATCATCATTACACCCCTCTACCGCTGCTACTATTGTTCCCTCAACGAAGTCCTCAAACCCAACGTCTATCCTCCCGAAGGACGCAGCGAGCTGGGATTGGGATATTCAGGCCGAAGAGAAGATTTTGCAGGACGTCGTAGATGAGGCCCTTGCACAGGGAGTGCTGATTACGAAGGCGAAGAGGCTAAGGGGACAAGAGATGGTTGAACCTAGACCAAGTATCAGGTTGGCTCTGACCAGTGCATTGACGAAGAAGGAGACAGAGAAGGCTACCCAAGTTGTGAAGAGTGCTCTTGTAAAGGTTCTCAGCAAGAGGCGTTAAAGAAAGTTGGCCTTACTGCGATATGCTGACACTTAGATATGCTCTGTGGATTGGAGCGGATGGTTTTGTGCTTTTTCTTCTCTCAGAGTTATTTTAATGTTGTTTTGATGAATATTGTGCCTATCTACCTATCCATAGATTAGTAATGATGCATTGGTGTGCGAGCCGAGTCGGGTTTCCTTGTTCAAACGTCGGCTGTATAGACCTTGAGCGATGCGCATAACATGAACACCCAATTGAGCCAGAACCTCTGGTATCACCACAGCGCAACTACGCAGCTAACGGTTTAATAACACGATGAAATGCTACAAGTACCAAACAAGATGATATACAAATGAAAGTCACTAGACGTATGCAAGAATGAATGAAGGTTTGCTACAGTTCGCTTTAGAGATGAGAAGATGATATTTTGGCAAAATAGGAAATAAATACGGCATCACCTCCACCACAATCACGCAGCCATGGTTACTGATACCGATTATACTGTGCATTGATGACCTGCATATAGCCAGGGGGCGGCTCGTCAGTCAATCCCTGCGCATACGGCGAGTTCTGCTGCGCCCGTAGATACTGTATCTGATCCATCATTATTCGCATCTGGTCCCGCATGTCCACCAGTACTGAGGGATCCACCATCGGTTCGCCTGTGGGCTGCATACCAGGCTGTCCCCCTGTCTCTCCTCTGCTTTGGCTCGTGATCGGGTACAGCATGCCACCAGCAACTAGGCGTATCACGGGGGGGTCAGGATCTAGGTGCCGCCCAGCATAGCCTTGTCCGAATTCCTGTGCGCGCTGTCGAGCTTGGTTTTGTAGCCGCCGTTGGTCTTGCACGTAGGAGGTTTTGAGGGAGCGTATTCGCGATGTGACGGTTTCAAGACGGTTGTTCAGTTCACGTTGGCGTTCTTGTCGAATTTGGTCTCTTTGCTCGGGATTTGAATTTGGATTGTCGAAGTGGACGTTTGAGGGAGGGTGGGAAGTTGAGTGTCGATCGAACGGTGTTACTCCAGGTGCATGACGGGCGGGGAATGTTTGACTGCTCTGTTGTCGTTGATGGAGTGTTTGGGGAAGAGAGAGAGGTATGAGGTGGTGTTGTTCATCCTCTGGTTTGTAGGACGCTGTACTTCCTGAGGAACCTAAGAATGGATGGGCTGCTTCTTCGAGATAGCGGAGTCGTTTGTGTCGGTAAAACGAGGCTAAGAGGATGAGAGCGAGGATGGCAATGAATCCGCCCACGACGCCGCCTGCTATTGCTTTGACTGTGAGATGGTTGTCTGTCGGGGTTGCAGTTGGTGATGATGACGTTGGGGTCGATGTCATATTGGGATCGGTTTGGTTAGGGGTGCTTGCAGTCGTTGCAATATTCAGTCGACTACAAGGGCGAAACAAACCCTTGGTTGTTGGTTCTTGTTTGAAGGGGAAAAAACAAAGGACGCACGTGAAGCTTGCATAGTCAAAGTTAAGGTAGTTGGCTATGTCGGGTTTCCCTTCCGCCTTGATCGTCAACTCATGCATCCGGAAATCCAATTCATGGTTTGAGAAGGCTAGTGTGTCGTACTGGTAAGCGGATACTGTGCTTTGCGTGTAAGTTGTTGTGTTGCCGTCAAGTATAAAGTCGCAAGTTGTGGGTGTGTGGTTTGAGAGAACAAGATAGACGTCAATCGACTCTCCTGGAGTGTGCCATCAGTGAGGATTCGTAATGAGGAATCGTTAACCGCACCACTGAACTGAAACGAGATGTTATACGTGAAGTTGTTTCCTGCTGGAAGGTATATTGCTGTATATGTCTGGTTGTATAGCCTGGTTAGATCTGGCTTATTCGGACAACCAATGCACATTTGATTTGTCCAGCCAGAGATGTCACCGGCAGATCCAGGAGGAGCGGTAGAGCTGGTGGAGGGGACGGTGTGGAAGTCACCAGGACCGCTGGCATCGTCAATCGCAAAGGTGTCGGCATCCAGCGTTGTAGCGATTACTGCTGAGGTTGATCTCGCTATAAGAACAGACAAGAGGAATATCCAAAGAGCTCCGTGCCCATGGTACCAATATCGACGACTTCGGCAAGACATTCGGCAAGGGCCAGAGACAAAAGTGCGAAAGGCGGGAGAGCGACAAGGAAAGACGAAGACCAGCTTAGTCCATCACGAGACCGTGGAGCCCGAGTATTGAAGCGTCGTATCTGTATCCAAGTCGGAAGGTCAACCGGTATTCTTGACGCAATGCTTCTAGCAACAGTGATGGATAGCCAGCATTGATCCTGATTAATATAAGTGGCTGTGGTCCTGGAGACATTGTCCGGGTGGCGGGGGAATCCAAGCCTTCCGAGCTTCAAGAGGGCCTCAGACCTTGAGAGAAGCTCAGGTTTGGGTGGACTAGGAAAGCCTGCTCTGAATTGACTAGGGTTTATACTCTACGGGAACCAAAGCAATAGACAGGCGTTCGGTGCCGCAGCGCTGCATTCATGACAAGTACAATGAGGTTGGAACAGACAAGATGAATACTTATCTTGGTATCACGCTGAACTGATGGGTGACTTACAAGGCCGTTGTCAGACCATCATCCCGATCACTGATGGTTATTGGCATTTTGGATACGTCTGTTGGGGGCCTAACACCCTCGTTGGCGACAGAACATCGCGAGGGTCCAAGCTATCCTTTAGCTAGATTAGACTCCGAACTAGTTTGTGTTTTTTGACCCTACCTGTTTCGCGACGACGCTAAACTCGAACCTAAGCAAACATCGCTACAAAAATACATACATTGTGTTGCTTTATAGGGTCCCCATGGTCCTGCTTCTGCTCGGAAGCGCGATGATGCGACCATCTTGGAAGTTAGTGTGAGATTCCTGAGCAAGCTGAAACGTCGTAGAAGGTTCTTCCATGTAACCAACAAGGTGGGCATTTACCGCGACTCTGTATGACCCCGTGATCAACTTGCCCACGGATCACGACCACGTTCTTCTGCTCTGTATCATCTCTCCCTATTAAACTGGCCAAGCTTATACTAGAAGTGTCGACTTCGTCTCCAACAACCCTTGCTTGGCAGCCCTTTGCGGCCCGCAGGAGCTTTGCTGGTGTTTCATGCATTTTCTGAGCGGGACGAGAAGTAGAAATATTTATTTTGTTAAAGCGGAGGGAACTGGTAAAAGGTAAAGGTACCAAACTCAAGGGTCACATTGTGGAGGTGAGGGAACGAGCATAGATAAGATAAGATTGTTTGTACTTATGCACGCGATGAGTCGAAATCTGGGTCCTATTACATATGAGGTGCAGAAACCCTTGCCAAGGAGGGGAATCTATTTTTCCACGCAACGTGATTAGATGAAAACATCCTGTTCTGACTCCTTACGATCAATATTCCTCCCTTCTCTCTAATTCTCGCGCGAGTGTCACTCAGCGAAAAGACCTTGTCCGAGCATTCCTGGGCATATGCAGTTTGTTTCCGTTGTCATGAGGGGGACTTTCGATACTGGTTCTTGGACCTATCAAGTACGCTTCTATGACCTTTATCCATGAAGGTCTTGGACTATGGACGGCGGAGACATCACCAAGAGGGTGTTTCGCTCCACCAGCCTCCTGACAGCGACCCGAAGGCCATGTGGAGCTAAGGCAATCGCACGCTAATGTAGAGGTATATATACTACCTCATGTTTACGTTGCGGTACTTATACGCGCTTTCCAGGAATACGCTGACTCAAGTTGATTGGACAAGATTCAGATAGAGCCAGAGCATTGGTTGCCTACTCCAGCGCTGATATCTACGCGTCCTATGACCCTACACTGGGCGCACCGGATAATATATATCGGGATTACCGAGCTGACGGATACTCACCTTCTTTTATCGATGTACCTATTTTTGACAAAGTAAATTTATCTACTCTATTTCGTATTCGCATTATTCACTCACTGGGACGACAGATTCACACCTGCATAAGTGTCCTAGCTCTCTCATTGATAACTCCTAACAAGTTCCGATTCTTCCACCTGACCGGTCGCCCAATGCAAGATCATTCTTCACCATCTTCCAACAGTAACTTCTTACACAGCACTCGACCCGTGAACAAGAAGCGCCTACAAAAATAGTCACACCTTCCAAACCGAGGATGTGCTATCCCTGTTGTCGAACTACGGGCCACCACGTTCAGGATTGATCTCTTGTCGCGTGCGGACGGAGCAAGACTCGAACACAGCTAGCCCTTTGACCAAACTTGCCCTGCTGGCACGATGCTGTACGCACCATGGGCAACCCCTGCGTCAAACCCCTCTCCTTTCCTTCTTTGCAACCCAAACCCACGGCGCTCACCTTGGTTGAGGTACCGATTCCCGCACCAAAGTTTCGTTTTGTGCAACTTCTGAATGCCCGGGGTTAAGGACTCACACCCCAGGCCCATTTCAACCCCCCAACCTCCCCTCACTCGCGTATCATTGCCTCAACCACCTCATTGCCACTCACCCTCTAGGCCAAAGCCAACCATGCACGCGTGTCTTCAAGTCTATGATGTAGTTGAACATATCTGCTTCCATCTTGCTTCTTCCGATTCTCTCGATGCGCTCGCGAAACTTGCAAGGACGTGTACGATCTTCTTAGATCCGGCGCTTAACGTGCTGTGGCACACGATCCCGACGCTCGAGCCACTTATTAGATGTCTACCGGAGGATGCATGGGCGATCAAGCACACTCGGTATCATCCCGTCTTGGTGAGCTTGCTCCCCTAATATCCACCATGGAACCAAGAAATGTTGATGACCGGATGGGGTTTGCGGGGATGTGGATAGACCCTCACGCGGGCAACAACGCCGCAAGACTGGGAACGTTGTAAACTCTACACATACCGTGTACGCCACTTTGGGGATATCGAACTCGAAACTTCGGCCCCCGGAAAACTCAAAGGCTCAATCCCAACAGACAAAACGATATACGTGGCTCTCAAAGCTATTGGGAGCCAACCCACGCCTCTCTTGACATTTCCAAACCTTCGCACCTGCCGTCTCATCCCCCATACATCATCACCCTCACCTTACTTTGCATCTTTCCTCACTCCCACTCTACGTACACTCACACTCCGTGCATTGACGTACGACCCCGATGGGACATTGTCCAGCATCCTAAATTCCCTCGCATATCGTACACCTTGTTTGGAACAACTGAGGATCGAAGGTGTCCCAGATTTCTCGTCTTATATTGCCGGCGTAAACGTGAACAGTGGCCATTTGGGCGGACTAGGGGGGAGAGGAAGAATAGGGTGGAATGGTATGTTGATGGAGATGTTGTATGGCTTGAATCGCCTCGGGGAGCTTGAATGTCCGTGTATACGATTCCCAGACGATGCGGTGCGATACCTCGCGACGCGGCTCAGGATACGTGTGTTACACATCGGGAATACTGCCGGGGACATATTAGACGCTCTCGACCACGGTGTAACGAGAGGGGAATGTTTCAAGGACTTGGAGCAACTGAGCGTAGAGTGTAGTTCAGATCAAGGGTTAGCCGAAGCGACCAAATTACTCGAACGCGTGGATAACATTTCACGGATACAAAAGGTGGAAATTACGAGGACCAGGCCAGGCATGGCTACCGAACATGAATTGCGGGAGTTTATTCAAGCTCTTACAAACCTCACAACCGTTTCACATACCACACCTTTCCTAAGGACCCCAATCCCGAACACGAACCTCAAAACGCTTTCCGTCGGACAACCCTTCACCCTGCCTTCTCACCACCTACAATCCGACAACAGAACACCAACAACGATCCAAACACTCTCACCACTCCTCTTGGGTCACTTCTCGGCCCTTGAAACACTCAAGATAGCGCTTGATATGGGGTACTCATTCAACGACGCCGATGCAACAACCATAGCTTGCGCATGGCCCAATTTACGGGAATTGCAACTAGGATTTCAGGGCTGTGGGTGGGGTCTAGATTCAGGAATGTGTATGGCCATGACCTTGTCCGGGTTGCGAGCTTTCGCGAGGGGATGTAAAGGATTGAGGTCTCTTGGGGTATGCTTTAACGCCAAACCCGACGCCAACACAACCCTTGATGGGGAAAGGGGTGGAAAGAAGGAAAACGAGGGGTGTTGTAGCAGTTTGCGGTTCCTGGAAGTAGGCGATTCGGTGTACGAAGGGGAGGTTGTTGATGTTGCGAGGTGTTTGTTGGATATCTTTCCGGGGCTACGTGGTATTTATGGCCCCGATACGATCATCTCGCGGGAGTGGCAGAAGAAGTGGAGGCAGGTGTCGGTAATGGTTAACAAACTGTCGTCGCAAAGGCGAGCAGAACCTAGTTTGGTGAGTTGTCCTAATTTTATTTGCTCAATTCGTGCTGACTGAGGACTTAGGAAACATGAATGTAGAGCACAACAAGAGAGGCGATCTCATATGGTCATTAACGTGGAGAACATCAAGGAAACAATGCGATGTATCAGTACAGATAATGTAATAATGAGTAAATAATAATTCAATGGCACTGGAGTTATTTTATGCATCAACCATTTCTACGTCTGCTCCTCCTGAACATTCCAGTTGCGCTTTGAGAGCTTCGACAGCACCCCGAATGATAGATATTTTTTCGTGCATAACTTTGACTGCTTCTGGGAAGAGTCATTCAGGTGTGTACGCACTCTCCGTTTCAATATTAACTACCAGAACTTGAGTTAGCTACACGATAGCAAAAAATATAGCAAGGATAGACGTACAGAGGAAGAAGTCGCGCACTTAACTGAGGTCGGAGGAATCAACAAACTCGGGGTGGCGAAAAGACTTCATGACTGACGGAGTCCTTGTGTGCGTTTTTCTCGTCTACAGAGACTTGTTTTGTTACAGGATCGATGGCAATCACACCTGGCGGAAAGCATTTCTGGAATTTTTCGGTGAGGTTGGGTGGGATTGGCTTTTCGATTTTGATGTGTGGTAGGAGACGATACGACGCAGTCGCTTTTGTAATCATTCACAAATTAACGTACTAAATCACTGACTGTACAAGAGACAGAGACACACTGACAGACGCCAGCAATTGTATGTTCCTAACTTGCACGTACGTTTTTCCTGGGTGTCTGATCTGAGGGTTCGAAGGGATTATAAGCATAAACGGCGGCCCATGAACTGACGCTCGAACAGAAAGGAAAGTGTTGAGTAGTTCAATCCCAAGCACAAACTAATGCAAAGACTGCCCGGCCGACCGTTGCCGATGAATACTGATATATCCTCGCTCGCCTAATCCTGTTATACTTAAGTATATCATTTCCATGAAGCTTGTTTCTTTGATGGGCCGAGCAGAGGCCATCATGGGTCAGTCACTATTCCCTCGCCTCAGACGCTGGTGCAGGATCACGGGACGTTAGCGCTGATACAGCCCCCAGCCCTCAGCTGCAGCGAACACAGCACGCTGTGGCCGTCCTCTTTCCGCTCTCCTCATACGCCCAATACCTGTACCCCCATGGACTACACAAACCCTCCCGCGGACCGTGCTTCTGTACCTCGAACATATCTTCACCCAGTGCTGGACCCGTCAGCTCCATATTCCCCTTCTCATCATACACAACCCTCCAGTTCATCCCTCCAGCGTCACTTCTCGCACCAGCCCTCCGCACGTCCCTTCCATCTCTTACAATCCCCTCATTACCACCAAACTAGCCAATACCCCACGCGCACTAGCTCTCCCTCTCCTGCTTCCACCTCAGCGATCGACTCTGATACGTATGTTGCTGCATCATCAGCAACTCACCGCTCACCGGTTAGTACTACTGACAATGCCATCGTCTCAATGATCTGAAGCTGTTTCCAGCGTATGCAACGACCCACAATGCGAGAGCGTACACATCCCTATGCCATGCCAGGGAACTTTCACAATGCTCATGATTTCGTCATACGAGATTCCGTAGTGGCCAACGTGACATACACCTCCGAAACTTGTGAGAGATAACTTCACTCTTCACTATTGCCACATACTGAATCTCGTGTGGCAGTTATGAAGGAATTTGAGAAGCATACGATACCAGGGGCCGAGTTTGACTCATCAGATCGCGACCCGCCTCCTCAATGTCATCCAGGGACCCGACTGTCAATTGTGGAACGAGCGCAGGGTTTCTCTGCTGGGCACCGTGGGGATAAGAGGCTGCTTTGGCTTGTCGGTCCTGCTGGAGTCGGCAAGTCCGCGATCATGCAAACCCTTGCCGAAAACGCATTCACCCCCACTTCGAATGTGGTGCTGGGCGCATCCCTCTTCTTTTCTATCAATGGACGCAGCGATGCATCTAAAGCCATTCCCACCCTCGCCTATCAGATCGCTGTTAACCACCACCTATATCGTCAGTTCATTCACAATAGGATGATCGACGATCCCAAGCTCCCATCAAAGTCGATTCGGACACAGTTCAGAACATTCTTCATCGAGCCCTTCGCAGAGCGCGCCATCTATCGCGGTCCCAAGCCACTCCTGATCATCATCGACGGCTTGGATGAATGTGCGGACCAGGACAAGCAGTGCGAGCTGGTCTCCCTCATTTCCTACTTTTCCTTGGCCTACCCCGGCGTCCTTCTCACTTGGATCATTGCCAGTCGCCCAGAACCTCATTTAACACATACGTTCTCACGACCTAGTGTTGCATTGAGCTTCGTGAAAGAGGACATCTTAGTTGATTCTAACGAAGCTCGGGCAGATGTCGAGCGTTACCTCCGCGACAAGTTGGAGAACATCTGGGCCAAGTCTCCCGCCTTTACAAGCTCTGCTCGATGGCCGGCAGAACGTGACTTCCTCAAACTCTCTGCCGCCGCAGATGGGCTATTCGCCTATGCCGTTGCCGCTATTCGGTTTATTGATGACCCAGCCTATGGAAACCCCGTATCTCAACTCGAGGTACTTCTCGAGGTTATCGACGATACTCTCGCTCGATCAGGGGAGAACCAGTCTCATCCGATGGCGAATCTGCACGCACTATATTCGCGAATACTTTCTCGAATACCCCCGAATGTTTTGAAGGATACCAAAAAGCTGTTGCTTTTGGCAATATCTGATCATTATAACCTTGGCATTAAGACCATGGCCAAGGTGTGTGATTGGTTGGGCATGACGCCATCTGTTGCGTATGGTGCTCTTCACCACCTTCATTCAGTTCTCGATATTCCTGCACGCCACGCTGCTGAGGAGGATCCAATCAAGTTTTTCCATAAATCATTTCGTGATTATCTCTGTGACTTTGAGCAGTCTCGGCTGTTTGAGGACTTTCATCGCGAGTGTGATGAATTGAATTCACAATGTGCTATCCGAATTCTGAAGGAGGTACTAGAGGGTAAGTGCCCTATCCCTGTTTGTGATCCCGACAGCTAAGCTGTACTTAGGATTGCCCAGAGCTAGAGGCACTGATTTGGACCCTTCTGCACACATTTCACTTTCCTGGACATATCAAAATACTTCAGAAACTGGTGCACGGCATGTGCTCCACAGTGATGCTGCTGCCGCTGTGTTCTATAATCTTTTAATGGAGCAAGAATCTCAGTGCCCTGATGTCATTTCTATGTTGGTGGCAGTTGATGTTCGAAATTGTTGGAATTGTGGACAGGAGGAGTTTGGGGATGATCTTCATAACTTTCTCTTTGTGAGCTTCCACTTACTCATTACATCCCCTCCTCATACTGAAGCTTTGATACAGGATGATTGCAGAGTTGCCAAACTGAAGGAATGCCATATCCTTCAGGATATGCCACTTGGAATGCTTAACAAGGACAACATTGATGTAGAGTCTGTAATGCAGATTACCTTTCAAACTCAAGATACAGACCTGCCTGTTCATTATGAGAATCTCTGTGGATGTAATGATTGTGTAAGTACAATCTTGCATCTGGTTACCCTTATCCTTGATAAAGTAAACCATTGCAGGTGATGTTCTGGCACCTTGATGTGTATAAATCTTGTACAAGGACTGCTTTTGTGGTCCCATCATGCAGATGGCAGAAACAAATCTTCAAGGAGTTTGAGTATGGGAAAGAGCATTCACCAGAACATCTTGTTACAGCATTCTCTGATGCTCGTTGTTTTGGTTGGGTGTGCTATGAATTTGTGGACAGGGAGGACAGATCAAGCCAATGGAAATATATTATACGATATAGGTTTCATTAAGTTGGGTAGGCAAAGTATATGCAACATTTGTGTATAATACTGTCCATATGATGGATTCAGTAGAATGTGGCAACATGTAAATAGTGATTCATTCAATGTTATGTATCTACAAAATGAGTTAGGGTAGACCCTCATGTGGAACATTGTAAATTCTACATATTGTGTACACCACTTTGGGAATATCAGGCTCAAAACTTCAGGCCCCAGAAAACTCAAAGGCTTGATCTAATGGACAAACCAATATATTTGGCTCTCAAAGCTATTGGAACAAACCCATATGGTTTCCAGATGATGCAATGTGATACCTTGCAACACAGCTCAAGATACATGTATTACATATCAAGAATATTGCTAAGGATATTGGACATGCTCGATTATGGTGTAGCAAGAGGAGAATGCTTCGAGTATTTGAAGCAGCTGAGTATAGAGTGTAGTCCACATGGGGGTTAGCCGAAGTGACCAAGTTGCTCAAACACATGGATAACATCTTCGGGATACAAGAGGTGGAGATTACGAGAAACCAGACTGGACATGCCCACCAAACATGAATTGTGGGGGTTTATCCAAGCCCTTATGAACCTCATGACTATTTCACATATCTTACCTTTCCCAAGAATCTCGATCCCGAACACCAATCTCAAAACACTCTTCATCCAACAAACCCTGAGCACCAACGCCCTCCTCCTGCCCTCTCACCACCGACAATCCAACAACATAACACCAACGATGATTCAAACACTTTCACCACTCCCCTCAGGCTACTCTTGTCCCTTGAAACGCTCAAGATAATGCTTGATATAGGGTACCCGTTCAATGGCGCCAATGCAATAACCATAGCTCGCGCATGAGCCAGGTTACAGGAATTGCAACTGGGATTTCAAGGTTGTGGGTGGGGTCTAGATTCAGGAATGCGTATGGTTATGGCCTTGTCCGGGCTTCGAGTGCGAGGGGCTGTAAAGGATCGAGGTCTCTCGGGGAGTGCTTTAACGCCAACACAGCACTTGATAGGGGGAGGGCGAAGGGAGGGAAGGTGGAGGATGTTGCAGCGGTTTGCAGTTCTTGGAGGTAGGCGACTCGGTGTACGAAGGCGAGCCTATGAGTCGCGAGGTGTTTGTTGGATATATTTCCGGGGCTACGTGCTGTGTATGGCCCTGATGCAGTCATCTCGCCCAAGTGGCAGCAGAAGCGGATGGAGGTTTCGGTGATGGTTAGTGAATTGTTGTTGCAAAGGCGTTTAGAACCTAGTTTGGTGAGTTTCCCTGACTCTCTTTGCTCAAGTTGCGTTGACCGAGGATTTAGGAAACGTGAACGTAGAGCACAGCAACAGAAGCGATCTCGTATGGTCATTAACGTGGAGAACACCAAGAAAACAATGCGATGTATTAGTATAGATAATGTAATAACGAGCAAATAATAACTCAATGGCACCGGAGTTACTTTACGCATCGGCCATTTCCACGTCTGCTCCTCCTGAACCTTCCAGTTGCGCTTTGAGGGCTTCGGCAGCGCTCCGAATGATAGATATTTTTTCGCGCATAACTTTGACTGCTTCTGGGAAGAGCCGTTCAGGTGTATACGCACTCTCTGTCTCAATATTAACTGGCAGAACCCGAGTTA
>JAEUWS010001220.1:0-21118 GCA_018524945.1 Podaxis sp. C-F-92630
CATCCTCAAGCCTTTGCCTTAGTTGCAACCTGAGTTCATACAAAGGTCGTAACAACTGGCCAGCAACCACATCACACCTGATCACACTGGAACCAACTCCAGCCACCAACCCTGACTCACAGAGGAGCACCAATGCCCCTCCATCACAATCCTCCTCAGTGGTGTCAAACAGAGGGAGGAGTAGGACAACTGAATGCCCACTGCCCTTGTCCTCAAAGGACAAGGGCAAACAGAAAGCATCAGACCCAGTTCAACTAGTGCTATCCTCAAAGGTTCAAGAAAAGCAAAGGCCATGGACATAGAGCTCAAGGACAACCAATATGTCCAAGAGCTTATGAATCAACTCAATGAAGTAGGTCTACCTATAGACCTGGTATCAGAAATAAGCACCAGCTCTTGACATGCTGGTTGCAGCACCATAATTGAGGAGCTTCTCACCAAGCTCCATAGCCTCCAAGACCATTTCATCATGCTTGAAGGATGAAACAACCTCTTACAGCAGCAGGTTTCTAACCTGCAACAACAACTTAGTGAAAGACCAGATCATGAGGAGGAACAGCCAATGAAATGACATGTGACATCCCAATTGACATCATTGTCTCAATAGGGGGTGCCTAGCACCCCACAAACCACTACCACATCAATGCCACATACTGGCAGCAAGGTAAAACCTTTACCTCACCAACACCACCAGCCATCACCACCACCTATCACATCCTCATCACATTGACCACCCCCACTGCTGACCAACATCACTCCACCATACATTGAGGAAGTACCATCTGAGGACATCAATGTCTTTTTTTTTTTTTTTTTTAAATCCAAGTTTATTGCCACAAATATTTCTATCTACAACAAATGGGTGCACGATAGCAGTCCCAAGAGGATTATAGAGAGAGAAAAGCATACTATGTAACTAAAAAGGAAAAGAAAAATACAGGTGCCCCAGTTGACATGAATGAAAGAGTCTAAGAAAAGTTCAAAGCCCCTGCTTAGAGAGCGAGGGGAAAAGGGGAAGGCATATAGTGACACAAGACTTGATTAACCCTTACAGGCCATCTCAGCATCATGTTGGTATTGCCCATGAATCCAATCGCAGTCGAATCGATGTTGCCAGTATGGGCACCGGCGGTTGTTGGAGGAGTGGGTGCCCAAGCAGTTCAGGCACCTAGGAGGATGAGGGCATGACTCGCCCTTGGGAGTGGGGGGGATGGGAGGTGTCGCTTTGGGGTTGCCTCAGCAGCACCCAGCCATGGAGCGATGGGAAGCCTCAGAATGGGGCCCCCCGTAGTGAGGACACTTGGGCACATGGGCACGGCAAGCATCAGAAGGATGGCCCCAGCGCCAGCAGTGCTGACACTGGGGTGTACCAGTGTGGGCATGAGCACCCTTGATGAGACAGGCCACACCATTTATCATGACACATCTGTTGAGGAGGGAAGTGGTGAGAGTGCCATGTTGGGAATCGACTAAATCAATCCACACTGTGGTGGAATCTGATTTAGCTGAATTGCGAGTGACGTGCATATGATGCATGTCCTCAAGGGGGAAGAAAGGGGAGTTTTTAAGCTCACCCTTGACGTGGTCAGCCGTGGTTGTGAAGCCATTGGCTGTGAGGAAGGGAATATCCGCAATCTTGATGAAAGAGTGTGAAACTGGGAGGGTAACGTTGGCGCTGTTGAGTGCAGATGGGAGCAAGGCCTTGATCATATTGAGGTCAGCCTGGGAGGGGACGCCACTTGTTGAGAAAGAAATAATGCCTGAGTGGAAGCACACTGAGTCGACGTTGAGCACCAACTTAGCTTGTTTGAGCGCTTGATTAAAGTGCGCAATGAGTGATTGAAGGGAAACGTGGGTGCTGGATAGGTTGCCAGCACTAGCATCTAAGAAGAATTGGTGCCTAGTGGGGCTGTGAGTAGTGTAATATGGCTTACACTTGGATGAGGAGGGGAGGGGTGCTTTGGTGGGTGCTGGTTTAAAGTCATGAGACAAAGGTGTGACCTTGTCTCATGGAGGTGGGGCACATGAGGGAGGCCTAGGCCTGTCACATGCTTGTGACTGTGACATCACATCACCTGATGGTGGCTGTGATGTAGAAGGGGTTGGGGCAGGGGCTTTGTCAGCATCTGCCATTGCTGAGTCAGCCATCCCATGGGACGACATGTGTTGGGGGGGAGGCTGCTGAGCTGGGAAAAGTAAGGCAGTAATACTGCCTGAGGTGGGGGGGGGGGAACGATGTGGAGGAAGTGTGCAATTCACAAACATGCCCTTTGATTCCATTGCAGCAATGAAATTACAGAGAGCAGCATATAATTGAGTCTCAGGCAACAATTCGTCTGGTTTGGCTTGAATAATTTCATTCATCCAGTCAACTAACATGGACATCATGGTGGTAGGTTCTTCTGCCTTCTTCTCCTCAACCTTGGATGGGGTGGGAGTGGGTGGAAGACTTGAAGGAGCAGCTTTGGGAGTAGACTGCTCAATAGAGGATCATTTGGATCTGGAGAAGTAGGACAGAAGCTCAGGGGACATCAATGTCCCCATGACAAAACCTCCCCAAACACCTTCCTTGAGGTCAATGGAACTGACCCTGAGCAGAATTATTGCATCAGAGTCCCTATTCAAGGGACTCTCCTTTGGTCAACCCATCCTGGTATGCCCACCAGGAAACCTCCTCCCAGAACCCAAAATCTGTATTTACCACAAGTTCATCTGGTACAGCCCAGATGACCCAGACAAATGATTATTGGGTCTGGAATACTCAAGTGACAACAATTCTGCCAGGAATTGTTGCAAGAAGAAAGGAAAGGCTAAGGTGCCATCATCTGATATTGACAACTGCATTGGCATTTCAGACCTCATTGGCCATGGAGGCAGGACCCCTGACCTCTGGGGGCTTTGGGGCACCAAACCTGGTATCTGCAAATGTGACAACTTCATGCATGGAATGTTGTCACATGACATTTACTACTACTGGCCAGTGAACACTGTATTCACTGGCACCAATGCCTGACTTGCTGCCAATGCTGAATTCCAAGGTAGGGAGTTCATGCACAGCAACAAGAAGGGCACTGTTCATCACATTGCAGGCTGGGGTCTACTTATGACCCCATGTCAAGTTTTTTTTTTTTTTTTTTTTAAATCAAAGTTTATTGCTGCAAGTACTACCTACAACAAATGGGTGCACGATAGCAGTCCCAAGTTATATAAAAGAAAGAAATGAGACACAAAGACAAACAGACAAAATTACAGGTGCCCCAAGCAACATGGATGAAAATGTACAATAAGAGATCAGAGCCCCCACCTAGAAGGCGAGGGGAAAAGGAAAGCATATGGTGACGTGGGACTAACCCTTACAGCCCCCAGAAGGGGCTTTCTTGGTCATCTCTGCGTTGTGTTGATATCTCCTGCAAATCCAATCACAGTCAAAGCAATGTTGCCAGTAAGGACACCAGTGGTTGTTGGAGGGGTGGGTGCCAGAGCAATTAAGGCACTGCAGAGAGTGAGGGCATGCATTGCCCTCAGGAGTAGGTGGGATGGGGGGGAAGCCTTGGGGTTGCCTCAGCAGCACCCAGCCATGGAGCAGTGAGAGGCCTCAGAGTGAGGTCCCCCACAGAGAGGACACTTGGGTGCATGAGCATGGCAAGTGTCAGAAGGATGACCCCAGCACCAGCAATGCTGACACTGAGGTGTGCCAGTGTGGGAGTGAGCACCCTTGATGAGACAGGACACACCATTTATCATGATGCACCTGTTGATGAGGGAGGTGGCAAGGGTGCCACATTGGGAGTCAACCAAATTGATCCACATGGTGGCGGAGTCTGATTTGGTGGAGTTGTGGATGACACACATGTGGTGCATGTCTTCAAGGGGGAAGAAGGGGGAGTGAGAGAGCTCGCCCTTGACAAGGTCAGCTGTGGTAGTAAATCCATTGGCTGTGAAGAATGGGATGTCAATGATCTTGATAAAAGATCATGAGATGGGGAGGGTGACATTGGTGCTATTGAGTGTAGATGGGAGTGAGGCCTTGATATTATTGAGATTGGCCTGGGAAGGGACATCACCTGTAGAGAAAGTGATGACACCAGAGTGGAATCAAGCTGAGTCAACATTGAGCACTGACTTGGCTCATTTAAGCACTTGATTGAAGCATGTGACAAGGGATTGAAGTGAGACATGAGTGCTAGCAAGGTCGCTGGCACTGGCATCTAGGAAGAATTGGCACTGAGTAGGGCCACGAGTTGCATAATATGGCTTATGCTTGGATGGGGGGGGAGGCACTCTGGTGGGCACTGGCTGGGAGTCATGTGCAAGTGGTGTGACCTTGATGTGTGGAGGTGGGGCACATGAGGGAGGCTTAGGCCTGTCACATGCTTGTGACTGTGATGTCACATCACCTGAGGGTGGCTGTGACAGATGTGGGATGGGGGCAGATGCTTTGTCAGTGTCTGCCATCACTGAGTCAGCCATTCTGTGGAACAACTCATGTTGGGGGGGAGGCTGCTGCGCTGGGAAGAGTAAGGCAGTAATACTGCCTGGGGCAGGGGGAGAGTGACAAGGAGGGAGGATTCGATTTGCAAACATGCCCTGTGATTCCATTGCAGCAATGAAATTGCACAGAGTGGCATAGAGTTGGCTTTCCGGGTCAAGTTCACCTGGTTTCACCTTGATAATGTCATTCATCCACTTGATGAGGATGGACATCATGTTGACAGCTTCTTCCTTCTGCTTCTCTGCAGCCTTGAAGGGGGTGGGAGTGGATGGAGAACTCGATAGAGCAGCTCTAGGTGTAGATTGCTCAGGACATTTGGAAAAGTAGGATGGGAGGTCGAGATCCATGCCTGAGAGGGGGGGAGTCAAGCTCTGGAGCTGCCCAGTAGCTTCAGCACAAGATGGAGTGGAGGGTCCAGATGGATTCTTCAGTTCATATATGACAAAGTGACCTGTTGAATTGTCATGAATGTGAAGGAGTCCTTTGGAGGACTCCATCTTGTAGTTGAGTGAGGCACTGCCTGGGGAGGACTGTGTGCCAATTGGTGCATTTGGGTCTTGAAGGGCCTGGTGCTGAGGGGTCTCTGGGACCTCATGAAACATGTCGTCTTCATATTGTTGAAGGGCTGGAGTCTTTTTGCAATGGCCCATAGTGCTAGAGCAACCAACCAAAGAGGAGATGATGGTGGTTGCTGGAAAAGGAAGGTGACCCCATGTCAAGTTCTTTGACTGTGGTGGTTCATGCATAGCTGCTACAATAACATCCACAGCAGATTTGAAGCATACTTTTTGCTCTGAGAACTCTACCACATAGCAAAAGCTACATTACCAGAGCATCACAATGATGCTATAGAATTCATTACCAACCTGGATGGGTACCACCCTGACTCCCTTGCTGATGGAATGCAGTGTGAGTACATCACCAGGCTGGAACCTATTAACCACACCATCAAGGATGACAGCACTCAAAACCCTCTCAAATGAAATGAAGGCAGAGGATTACCAATGCCCTCCAGACCCCAGTTACTTGATATTGACCTTCTAGGTCAATATCTATTGATCCATGGAAACCCAGACACCCACAATGCCTTCAATGGCATTGCATTTGAACAATGAAAACTTGTACACCACTGCTGTGTCTTCAGGTACAGCCTGGGTTGTGCACTCAGCCCAACCAACAAAAGCACCACCCAATGATTTGTGTGGCTTTTCACTGTACTTGTAGTAACTCCACACCTGTACTGTGAACTCATTGCAGCCTATAACAGTTGTGTTCCCCCAGAACATGCCTTCACCCCCAAAAATGGGCCCATATACTTGATACAGCCCCTCAACATGCCTTCCTATGCCTCACACAATTTGAGCCTCAACAATGTGGCTCATGTCCTCATTCACAACAGTATACCCATCTCATGGGTAGATCACTCTTATCTCTTTGGGTTGTGGTGGCTAAACCACACCTATTGTGGTGACCAGTTATGCCATGACTTATATGACAAACACAACAATCACTGGGTCAAGTATCTTGACTGATACCACAAGCCCCCAGCAATTCCAGAGTGGGATGGATGGAGACATCCCACTCATGACAACATCAACTTATTCTTGTACTTTGAGTACAAGAATGCACAACAGACCAAGGGGGAGCACTTTGTTCCCCAAGGGTGGCTGCCAGCAGGGGCCTTGCCATTCTTCTGGCTCCTCTAAAACCATGAGTACCCTCAATGCCTGCTGGAGCCACCCCCATCTCAACTGCAGCTAGCCCATCCCCTTGCACTGACTCTCCCTGAGTTGGTGCCTGTGGTCCCAGAAGAAGCAGCTCTCAATGCAGACACCCACATGACAGAGGCCAATGCCTCTGTCACCACCCCCATCACAGTCAAACAACACTTGTTGGATGCAACCATGACCAAGGCCAATGCCTCTGCCCTTGCATCTGACCTCCCACCCATCACTGTTCTGGGCTGAGGCTGACACCTCTGCCCTCTTGTCTCAGGACCTCACTGGTGAGTCCTCATCAATTGCCTCATCCCACTTGCACTTGTCCTCATCACCTTCATGAGTGAGTCAACCCCATACCACACATTCAATGAGGTGACTTATCACCTCATCCAACCCTTACTGCTGACTGGGTGCTATATGTGTCCCTGTCTCCCACTCATCACCACAAGTAGCTGTGCCACTTGTGCCTTAATCTTTGACCATATTCTACAGTCTCAACAGGGGGTGTGTAAGGGCTGAGCCCTTACTGTCATATTATCTCCTGATTTTGTCTTATCTTGAATCACTCATTTAATAATCAATCATTTAATTATCTTGTTTGTCATCAACCTTGATGGATTACTCAATCCATCAAAACACACCTTCCTTATATTCCTCATTGTCAGCTGTCATTAGGGCAGCTGACCTTATACCAACACCTATAGTACTCCCAATATATCAGGCTTATTGTACTTCAGTGTGAACTTAAGGTCAAAGCTCTAAGTAAGCCCCCACAGGCTTACACAGAGACCCTTCAGTCCTGAACTACAGTTTTAGTCAAACAGAAACCCAATATCTCCACCTATCTGAACCTACCTACTCTCATTGACATCCTCACAAAGCAAGGCAAACTCAACCCCATCATCCAATGTCCCAATTGGGATTGACATATTCAATGATGCACTCTATCCATCACTGTCATAAAACTATTACAGCTTAATCTTCTAACAAATCTACACTCAAGGTTGTTGGTTATGTCTTGGAGTAGGTCACATTGCTGCTGACTGCCCAAACTATCAATGTCACTTTTGCCAAGGACATAATCATCACTCCTGGCAATGCACCCATCATCTTCAGACTCCTGTCATCCCATCTTGGTACATTTCACCAATCAACAGTCCTACATATGAAGAAGTGAAGAAGTGTGCTCAGTTCCTAACCAATGCTCTTACTCTTGGGCAACACAGACATCAGAACATGCTATACAAAGATGTCTTCACCATTATTCCTAAACCCATTCTCCATAACAAGAGTAAACTGGAGAACACTACTACTGAGTACACCTATAACCCCATCATGAAACAAATGGAAGGATGTCTCATTGCCACCAACAACATTGCACTCCCTAATCAACTTAAGTGACCTCTTTCTGAGATTGACACCTGTTATAGGTAGATTGATCTGGAGTTCAATCATACAAAGGAGATGGTGTTATGGACTTCACATTTTCTTGCATGTACACTCTTCTCTCTTGCCTCTTGTTGTATTCCTTTCCTTGTCTTCAACTTGTACTATACCTCAGTCATCAGTCATGACTCATAGCATGCATGTAAGGCTATTCTTGTACTTCAGCTTCAGTGATATCATCTTTGGGCTATTACCCTTTCTAGGTAGACCTACATCTTACCTCAGGCTTGGTCTCTGCTATACTTAGATCACTGTTTGTAGTTAGTAGTTCCCTCTTATGGTATGTACAACAGCTTTGCCTCTAGTATTTAGGGTAGATCATAAAGTAAGTAGAACTTAGCTTTACAATTTAACTTGTACACAGTGTGAGAATAGGAGTCTTAGTCTTGCTCTCCTTTATCCTTCTTGCTGTGTGAGAGCTCTATCTGCCTTGACAGGATAACTCACATAACAGCTAAACTCCTGAAGAAGCCTGTGACCTTGACAAGTATATCCCTCCTGGTGGGAGTCCCTACAAGATCCAGACAGCCTCTAGTTCTTAGGAACAGACAGGCACCAGGTTTATCTGGTTTAATTGTCTTGGCTGGTGTCTTAGGACAGTATTTCTCTGTATTGGCATGAAGACAGTTACTGTGCCTTAGTAGTAGAGACTGACAATGATGTCACATTGTCAAATAGCTCAACTCCCAAAGCTGGAGGAAGCCCATTACCTCCAGCTCAACAACTCTCTACTTTTGACAAGGGAGCAATCTTACATCACTCCATCATCTTTCCACTCACCTTCAAGCTTCACAGCTTGATTTCTTTCATTTACTCCAGCCAGGTTTCACAGTCTGGCCCAAATGTTTGGCCATGTCTCACAACAAAGTTCATATTGTATCTGGCTGAGTGAATGTCATCATCTCAGCCCCAAAATTATACTCCCAGCCAAGTGACCTAGTTGTCTCAGCCTTATACCCATTATCCCAATATTAATTTAATAATTTACTTTCACATGCCTGAGACTATGCAACAGTCTGGAGGGGGGCATATAAGGGTATACCCTCACACTTGTGAAAATCAAATATTCCATATTTAATATCTAATTGTTTTTGCCTCTTGTTTGTTCTATATTTATCTATCACCTCTACTAATATTTGTATACTACATGTATATAGGGCACTTTTGTTGTCTCCAAAGGACAACTGACCTTTTACTTGTGCTATGTAGTCTCCAATAAATGGGCTTGAACTACTTGGTGTGAGTGTAAGGTCAACCCACTATAGAGCACCCAGCTTTACACAAATACTACAAGTAAAATGTCATTTGTTATGTCTAAAAATACAATTGGGTATAAGTAATCAGGTTAAGGAGAGGCATATGCAGGGGAAGGAAAGTGGAAAGAGCTTGCCAGCCAGCATAGACAAGTGAAGGTTTGAAAGCCTTTCAGAGTTTTCAAGCAAGCATACTGACTCTGCCTACCCCTCTCCACTAGCATAGTGAAAGTGAAAAGTCCATAAAAACCTCTTATTACAATCCTGCCTCCCTTTTTCCTTCCCAGTCAAGATAGTGCCTCCATTTTCCTCCAAACCAGGTGCTCTTCTTGAGGCTTAGAACCTCTGTCCTCCAGCTACCATTTTGAAAAAGTATACAACACAGACAAGCCCTTGGACCATGACCTATGAAGAAGTAATGTCTTGCACTACCCACAGGAGGTTCTCCTTGCTGGGAATAATCCTAGTCATTTGAAAGCAGCTTGTCATACTGCAAGCTTTATATGCCAAGAGGCAACTCACTACTGGAAAGCTTGCAGGTTGTATAGGCTCTGAGTTGGCCACAACAGATAGATAATTCAGAAGCTTTAGATCCACTTCTGGATAATAGACTTGTGTCCGTAGGAAATTGTCCCCAAGGCCAACAGCTAGTCCTTTAGATTGCTTGCATCTATTTAATTGATCAGTTACCACAGGAAACCAGCTGGAAGACTCACTAATTCATGCACCCAGTTCAGAAAAGGTAGGAAACAAACTGGATGAAACAACAGGCTGTAGTCAAAATTACGGAGCTGGACTGCAAGATCAGTGTCAATTCCCTGGCCCAGGCTGATTTCCGAGCAGGCCAACCATGCGAAATTTTGTGCAGCTTCACAAATCCAGCGTGAGATGCGTCTCGTCATATTAACATCACTCCAAGTCAGATGGTGGGATGCCAAATCACCTTATAACAAGATAAGTCACATCCCAGTTCAAGACTTGGAAAAGCAGATTAACTTACAAGTGCGATCACAAAGGAACAACTCCAGCCAGTACAAGAAACATTTGGCACGGTTAATCCAGAAATCTCTTGAATGGATAGCAAATTTTCCAGAGCGGTTTGAGTTCCGAAGATAATCTTGAAATGACTTGTGATAGAAGGTTACATCAAAATCATATGCCGATTCAGGTGCAGGGACATTAACAACAGAGTGCAGTTTGCGTAATGAGCCATAAAAGGTGCCCTGGTGGAGGCGCAGGAAATTGCACAGAACTTGGGTGGTGAAAGGAGAGTTTCTTGGATCGAGGACGCTGGTGCCCCTAAGGGAATGGAAACCCAAGATCTGCAACGTGACTGGGAGAATGTGGACTGGCACATCTGCAAGGATGCGAGTGTAAAGGATGTCGAGGGCAGCGAGTGGGTTTTTTGCGCCAACGTCATGTATCCCCTTGATAAACGACAAAAACGAGGCGAGTTGGGCACGTGGATCAGCATATTCGGGATCTCCAATATAATTGACCGCCATCGAAGCCAAAACAAAGAGCCCAGAGGACGCATCGCATATTTCCTTGAACGTCCTTTCGTCGGGCCATGTCTCTCCTTCCTTGAGGGCGATGAGGTCCCCGTATTTGACACAGATGTTCTGAAACCCATCGCGCAGGTATCGGTCAACATCTGCTCGGGTGTCGTCATCTATTATCAGGTCTTCTTTGCCACAATGAATCTCGAAATCGGTCCTCGTAAATGTACGTTTGAGGTGAGACTCGGGACGACTACAAATGAGCCAGAGAAGAGGAAGGTCACTCCTCAGCCGAACCATTTCGCTGATCATCTCGATGATCCCACACTGCACATCCTCTCCTTCGCATTCATCCAAGCCATCCAGAATGACAACGAACGGCCGCACACTTAAAGAAGTACGATGGAGGGTTGAGACGATGTCAAGGATCAGCCGCCTAAACTGGATATGCATGGCCATCTGAAGTATCGCTGGATCGTTGGCCAGTTCTCCTGTGAGCAAGGCCTTGTATCCAGGAATGTTGACCGCGAGTTGATATACGAGGGTAGGAATGACATGGATAGGTTTGTTGAAGCCTTTGAGCTGGGAGAAAAAGAAGGCTGCACCGAAGCAACGTCTCGCTTGGCATTCCTCAGCAAAGGTTTGTGCTACCGCTGATTTCCCAACACCGGCTGGTCCATGGAGCCATATCATGTTCCAGCGACGTCGTTCGTCAGACGACCATGTTTGTAGCCTTTCGCGGACCGCCCGCCGAGTGTAAGGATGGCAACGCGGAGGTGGATCTCGAGCGCTAGAGTTGACTGTAGCTCCAGCAGCGATGGACGGCAGTAGGATCTCCAACACTATAGATGGTAATCAGGATACTGATCATGCGAAGATTCTAAACGATTGGGATGTACCTGTCTTTCCCGTTTGAAAGTTATTAATTATATGGGACCTGTCTATCATGATTGGCCGCTCGACAACAAAATCATGTGCCCCAGTGAAGAAATTGGAAGAGCTGCTGTTTGGGTTGCCTACGATCCATGATCAGTTCAAAGGCAAATGGTGAACATCAAACGAAGAGTGTAAAACCTTGCTGGTGAGTATTTGATTGAGCATTACCACCATCTTGCCGCGGCGTGTTCCCAGCACCAATCCATCCAAGGAGGGAATTAAAGATCTGGAGGAGCATGTAGTTGCTGGCTAAAGGAGTAACAGCTTCGGCCCACGCTGAAACGGTGCATTATGTAAAATCACGTGATTAGCTTCTTGTTGAACTCTATATTTCCACTGCTAAGCTACAAGCAAACTCTACTGTTCCGGGGCGAAATGTGGAGGTGTCTGGTGGAAGTGTCATGTAAGTGGGTATGCAAATGCAGGGTATCGGGGGATTAGCGAAGTATCATATATATAATCATGTGAGGCATAAAGGAATTGTAAGAGAGAAAAGAGAATAAAAGAAGAGTGAGGTGAAGTTGTAGCGGGCGAAAGGTTTGAGGGTCAACCTCGGTCCTCGGAACCCTCTCTCTAAAAGTTGTCCTGTAGAAAGTCGTTGATGGCAGAGGTCTTCCGTTTGGGTGGACCTTTGCCGGTCTTTGTGAACGCACCGAAACGTGGCAAGCAAACAGTCTGTTTTGCTCAATTCGACTCCCCAGCAGGCCAAAAGTTGAACAATGTGAGTTTCCCATTCATCGCTGTGGTCCATTCTGTCGGGTGACTGCGGAAACAGGCCCCGCACTCAGCAGAATATCAAGGCCAAGAGGAAGATAAAAGGCAACACATCTGCTCAGGCAGACTCCGGCTCACCACCCAACACCGAGGCGCGAAGTGCTGAGCAAGTAACAGATTATAGGGGGTGATGCGTAGGGCCAGCAGGAAGCAGCCGTCTTTCAACGGTAGTGTCGGGAAGGGGGTAAGATAGAAGATACGAATTGGAGAGTTAATCACAAAAAGACGAAGGTTGTGCTGTCCACTGTATTGCACTGGTGGAGAGGTCTTGGAGATAACAAATGTGCCTGAATAAAATCTGTGGTTACTTGCTCGAGTTGAGGAGTATATGCTATGGGTTATGGGCGTGGAACCCCCGCGTATCAACTCGGTGGGAGGAAAAGTATATGGGTTATGGGAGAGTATGGGTAATTAGAGATATGGGTTAAGAGAGAGGTGACTATAGACACGTGAGTCTGAGCGAAGACGTGGTTAGTTCCAGCTATGCACAATCAAGGGACGCAAAATCTAGGGTCTATATGAAGAGTCGAAATCAATCTGGAACGAATTAGAATAGAAGTCCTCCATAACGACACACCAGGCAAGATCTCGCAAGTAGTACAGTATCCGAAAAAAGACAACCGATTTGCAACTATACCTTCCCCGGGAACCTCCATAGTTTCAGCAAAACCATGAGCGCGACAGAAGAGGTCAACAACTCACCGCTCAATCAACATACAACTTTTCATCCACGATATAATCTGCAACACTTGGCGGAACATATCTCCTCCACACACTCTGGTTCTCCTCGCCCAATCCCAATTCCTTGATAGCAGTACGCACAGCGGTACTGCTGTACGTGCTCTCGTCCTCCCCAATGTCGATCATACGCACTCTACCAGTGTCAATAAACTCGCGCGCTACTGCGAGTTTATCCTCTTCGTTTGGAGGATCGGCGGCTGAGGGCAACTTTCGGCGAGCACAAACGACGATGGAATTCTCCTCTGTTGGAGAAAGGAAGTGACGTAACGAGGTAAGCATGGCCGTTTCGGAGGGATAGTATCGTGGTGATACGAGGCGTTCGAGTGTGTCCAAACCAAGGATGAAGGAGAGCTCGAAGTTGACTTTGTCGGAGGGCGGGACTAGGGATGAGTGAGTCTGAGAAAGGGTTCGGAGGTGAGTTGAGAGGAAGTCGAGAAGACGAGTGGATTTGCCGACAAAGGTGGGTTCGTTGATTATGCCTACAGCGACGTTCGCTTGGGGTTCTGCGTCAGGGGAGGAGGTGGGAGAGGTAGGCCGTACGTGTTGCGCTAGCAGACGCATCATTTCCAAACGCTGGATATAGGTTGCATCGGTAGGCTTCAGGGTTTTGTCAGCATTGCGGACGGAAAGGAGAAGCAGCCGCGCATCATAATCTTTGTCGTTGTCGTCATCAACCTTGCCTTCACATTTCAAGTCTCGAGAAGAAGAAGAGGGCCGCGGCGCGTTGATAAGTGCAAGGTGGGCGAGTGTAGGCGGGTTGAATGACGCATCTAGGACAGAAATGCGTAAGGGTCGGATGTGCTGGAGTAATACCGGCCTCGCTAATGATTGTGCCGCTGTGTTTGGGCGCAAGGGCCAGAAGGGATGGGGTACGTGGACGAGTTCTGCGTGCGAGAGCCCGTGCTGTAATCTTGTGAGGAGGGAGAGAGCAGAGGAGCGGAAGACCATAGGGTTCGTGACGTCCATGGAGGTATATGTAGAGCGCAGTATGATCAACTTGTGGGTCACATCAATATGTATTGTACTTACATCACTTTTCGGACTTTGTTACTCACCATCAGGGTGGTAAATGTATCCAATATACTGACCGATCCTTTCAATGAATTCTCGGGACCCGCAAACGGGTTCGAAGCTTCTACTTGATATCATGCCACCGTCGCGTCCGATGTGGCTGATACTCATCTTTCTCTGAAGGAAACACTCAAAGTTCCTCGCATGGATTGCTTTTCGGAAACAAGGAATGCATACATGTTGATCTATATCGAAAATTGGGTACGAGGTACGAAATGGCCAGCGTGGAGCGGCAACCTGCTCAGCCGGGTCGGAGTGCGTCAACAAAGCCCGATACAAATCCTTCCAAAGGACGATCAACCCTGCCTGTAAGCCTGACGCTTACGGCGAAATCCCAATTAGGAAGGAGTACCAAAAGAGGAAAGATAGAAAAGCGCGAGTTGGACAAGGGATAGATACTTCTTTCCTGACTTTCATCTTCGTCTCGAATACACGCTCAAGTTCACTGTAATCACCTCGCCCGATCTCCTCCTCTTAGTGAGGCCGCCCGACATCGCTCACGACGACGGCCTTCCACTTTTTTTTTACAGTTCAACTTGAGTACGACACGCATATAGCCAGGGTAGACGCCCAACTCGCGCATATAGTCAACCGAAGAATCCCCCCCGCCCTTCTCACATCCCGATCTCCCGTCTCGTTTGATCTCTGCCTCGCTTGCTGTCCTCTGTTCTCTCCGTTCTCCCCGTCTCGCTGTCTCTGTTTCTGTCAAAAGCTCTGTCTCTGTTCGCCGGCTCTCTGTCTCTGAAGATTCTCTTTCCGGCTCTCTGCAATCGTCTCCCGTCCTTTTAAAAGACACTCTCATCCGCAGTTTTTTTTTCTTTTCGCTCTCGGCCTCTCTGTTCTTGCTCTCTGTTCTTGTTCTGGATCACCATCTCTCTCCGTTCTCATTCTGGATCATCCGTCGTCGTCCAGACACACCCGTTCAAATTCACAACCAAGTGACCTGCTCCCAGGTCTAGACAACGAGCGAGCACTTCGTCGCCAAGCCCGCCAAAAAAACCCCCAACCTCAAACACCACCTACCCAATCCCCCGTCCTATCCCCTTTATCACCCATCCCGTCCTCCCCCTCCTCTGCAAAGCTCTCTTACGCCCCCATCCGTTCACCTCCCCTGCATATACCTGCTGTCACAACCGACTCCGACTCCGACGACGAGAATCCTTTAAGCAAAATGGCAACAGATCCTCTGCCCTTCATTCCGCTTCAGCCACACGAGGCGCCCGTAACTCAACACAACTCCACTTCTCCGCCTGTTCTCGGAGCAGGAGAGATCTCAGTGGCGTCTTTGATCTGCTACGACCGCTTATGTAACAGGTACTTCAATGTCAAGGGTGTACCTGCCGACGAACGCGTTGGGAAGGTTATCCACCATTTCGACCACAACGATGTTCTTGCTTGGACAGCTGCCAATCACGCCGCACTCGTAGCGAAATCATTCCCTGAATTTATGAAGGAGCTACGCAAGAAGTTCTTGCCTGACGACTGGGAGGTACCTCTGGCTCGCGATGTTCGACAACTGCAGAATGGACAAAATTTTGAGCAGTGGGTGTCAAACGTTCGCACTGCGAACATACGTCTTGAAGGTTCTTCGGAGATGAAGGACGATGCTTGGCTCCGTGACCATTTCCGGTCCACAATGGACCATGAACTCCGCGTCCGTTATGACCGTTACCGTCTTCATGAGGATTTGGACATCATCCGCGACCTTGACAAATGGCTCAAGAAAGTGATTCCTATCGCGAAGAACTTAGAGGACGAACGCAAACTTCGCGGATCTAATTGGGTCCGCAGCATGGAAGTAGCCGCTGTGAACACACAGCCGGTCCCACGCTTCCCTCAGAACCCTCAGAACTCCGCCCCTGGTGCTTCCCTTCTTAGCCGCATCGGTCCTCGTGCACCTGCCAATTACAACACAAATGCCTCATTCCCCTCTTCCTCTTCATTCCCTTCTCCCCCTTCATTCCGCAACCCGTTCGCCGCAGCCAATGTCCCCAACAACCCCAACATTCGCTCTTTCCCCCGTCCCTCCGCTCCCCAGCTGCGTAATAATCCTCGCTCCTACCCCCCGCTCCAGTCTCTGTACGAAGCCCTGCCACGTCACGTACCCCGCCCTCCCGCCTTAACCGAAGACGTCCGCCAATTCCTCCTCTACCATAAGGGCTGTTATCGTTGCAGAGGTGTATACGTTGATCATCCCTTCTCAACCTGCGACATGGAACATAATATCAAGGCCGAACACTGGCTCCGTGGCTGGACCGAGGCAGAACTTGCACATCTTCGAGAACAGTGGTTCGCACGCCGAGCTCAGCGTGCTACTGCCGCCCCCGTACTCCCTGTTGAAGTCGTCACTGCATCTATTGAAGAACTCGACGCACAATTCAATGCCGCGCAAGAAGCTGAATTCCTCGACGGATCTACAGATGACAACGTTGTTATCTACCCCGACGGCGTTGAACCGCTTGATGCTCAAGATCCCGTCTTTGCCAACGCTATCTATGCAAGAGATGAGCCCTCTACCTCTACCTTTGTCGGCGCCGTGATGTACGATGGAGACCACTGCCCCAGCTGTGTCCTGGAGGATGACCCCGATGACTCATATGTCCTCCCTTCTTCTGTCCCCCCTCCCAAAGACCACTTAATGTGGCCTTGCTTCGTTGATGGCCCTTCTACTCCTTCTGCCCGTATACGAGCTCTTGTTGACCATGGCTGCCCTACAGTCTTGATCTCGAGTAAGCTGGTAGAAGGATTGGGTCTGCGGAAATTCCAGCTGGATGCACCGTTAGCAATGGGAGGAGTTGGTGGTGGATCGTTTTCTTGCACACAGTTTATTAAGCTCCATGTTCGCTCACTCGACAACATCTGGACTGCGCACACAACACGCGCCCTTATTGTCCCAAACTTGCAATTCGATTTGATCTTGGGATTAGAGTGGTTACGTGCGAATAAGATCATCGTCGACATGGATGAAGGTTCAGTGATGGCAAAAGATTCTGAGTACCTCTTGATAGACCCCGCTTGCGAAAACAAACCCTTTCCCCAATCATACATTCCCCTCCCCGCTACAACAGCCACCCGCGTATCACTAGCACAAGCACCACCATCATCCGTGAAACAGCGTCGAGAAGAAGCAAAAGCGGAGATTAAGAAGAAGATGCCTCTAGTCTGTGCCGAGATTCACGAGCGCGTAGCGCTCATCCCACCAATTAAACATCCACCAACCGATATTTTCACCACAATCCGCCGCCGAATTTACGTCCTTGCCGCTTTGCTTACACAAGAACAGCATTTACAAGAGGCGGACAAGAACCTTAAACATGAATTCAGAGATATCTTCACTACGTCTAAGCCCTCAGATGGACAAGTCACACCACCACAGGAGATGGCTGAGAAACTGAAGAGGGCAGACACAGAACTGAAGAAAGAATTTCAGGATCTATTCCCCGAAGTTCTCCCATACGTCGACAGCTTGCCACAAGACATTCACCACCACATATTGGTCACCACAGCTGACAAAATCTGTGTGACAAGAGAATACTCCTGCCCCCATAAATGGCAAGATGCATGGAAGAAGTTGATAGATGAACACCTCAAAGCAGGTTGAATTCAGCCCTCATCCTCCCCCTTCACATCCCCTTCCTTCCTCATTGCCAAATCTGACCTGACAGCCACACCACGCTGGGTAATCAACTACCACCATCTGAATGCATACACCATCCCCGACTGATACCCTCTTCCCCATATTGACAATATCCTATCCAACTGCGCAAAAGGAAAGATCTGGGCTAAGATCGACATGACCAGCACCTTCTTCCAAACACATATGCACCCTGAGGATGTTAAATTTATGGCTTGCCGAACCCCCTTTGGTCTCTACAAGTGGAACGTGATGCCGATGGGCCTATGCAACGCTCCTTCGACACAACAGCGACATGTCACGGTGGCGCTACATCACCTGATAGGAAAAATCTGTCATGTCTACCTTGATGATATAATCATCTGGTCAAACTCCTACGAGGAACACATACAAAACGTCCGACTCGTCCTACAAGCCTTGCGTGCAAACAACCTACTCTGTTCCTTGAAGAAATCGCAGCTGTTTTGCACTGAGGTCATTTTCCTCGGTCACCGCGTCTCTCAAAAAGGAATAGAAGCCGACCCCTCAAAGGTTTCACGGATACTCAGTTGGACGCGTCCTCGGAATGCCACCGAAGTTCGCAGATTCTTAGGGCTCGTAAAATTCGTGGCACACTTCCTACCAGACCTCGCACGCCACACACACGTCCTCTACCCCCTCACAACCAAACAAGCAGACAAGTCCTTCCCGAAATGGTCAGAAAAGCACCAACAAGCCTTCGACGCGATCAAGCAACTTGTTACCAGCCGTCGTTGCCTTACGACGATCAACCATGACAACCCCAGGGAGAACAAGATATTTGTCACATGCGACGCGAGCATTACTGGGACAGGCGCCGTTCTAAGCTGGGGTCCCTCTTGGAAGGAGTCTAGACCTGTGGCCTTCGATTCGCAACAATATTCTTCAGCCGAACGTCACTATCCGACTCATGAACAAGAATTACTGGCAGTTATTCGCGCCTTGCGAAAATGGCGTTCAGACTTGATAGGGATGCATTTCGAGATATATACCGACCACAAGACACTGCTTAACTTCGACACGCAGCGCGACCTGTCTCGACGACAAGCCCGTTGGATGGAATTTCTGTCCCAGTATGATTACAAGTTCAACTACGTCGCTGGCATCCTCAATTGCGCAGCTGATGCTCTCTCGCGCATGCCTGAAAACCCCGCTCCTACTCGTGACGACCCCTTGCTAGTCGCGGCCACCTTCCTCTCAGAATCCTCCACACTTCCATTCACATCCACACCAACACCAGAACATACACACACACTTCCAATGACAGCCACTGTCCTGAACCTCTCATGCAAGACAGGCCTCTTACAGGATATCCGTGTGGGATACAAGTCCGACCCTTTCGTGACGAAAGTCCAAGAAGCCATTAAGAAGGGTAGTGCAGCTAAACTTCAGCTACGAGAGGAGAATGGTCTTCTCTTCAAGGAGAACTGCATCATCATTCCCAACCACCAATCTCTTTGCAAAAAGCTCTTCTGTCTCGCACATGACCAGCTGGGTCACTTTGGATTTGACAAATCCTACGCGAACTTGCGGGATTCCTTCTATTGGCCCAATATGAGATCTGACCTTGAACGCGCATACATTCCCGGGTGTGAGGACTGTCAACACAACAAATCGACCACTTCACGTCCCCCTGGACCTCTCCATCCACTTCCCCCACCAGATGAACGTTTCACTTCAGTTGCCATCGATTTTATCGGACCCTTACCCGAGGACGACGGCTATGACTTCCTAGCCACCATCACAGACCGCCTCGGATCAGATATCAAGCTCATTCCGTGCCGGTCAACCCTATCCTCTGAGGAATTCGCACAACTCTTTTTCGACCACTGGGTCTGCGACAACGGGTGTCCTTCCGAAATCGTATCTGACCGAGACCGCCGCTTCATGTCCAAATTCTGGACACACCTCACAAAGATATTGGGAATAAAGCACCTCGCGTCATCAGCTTACCATCCCCAGACTGATGGATCGTCGGAGCGTACAAATAAGACGGTGATCCAATCCCTACGATTTTTCGTAGACCGAAATCAACAGGGTTGGGTAGCCGCACTCCCTCGGATCCGCTTCAACATCATGAATTCTGTGAACGCGTCAACCGGCCTCTCGGGATTCCAGCTGAAAACCGGTCACAGTCCACGCGTGATCCCTGCCCCCCCTTCCATTCCACGAAAATCGACAGACGCTGCACTCAAGGCCGCTTGCGAAAGCATCAAAGCAATCACATCCCACATTTACGAGGCACAAGACAACCTGCTCGCTGCCAAAATCGTGCAAGCGCACTACGCCAACGATTACAGGAATGAAGACCCAAACTACAAGGTCGGAGATCGTGTCTGGCTAAATACAGCAAATCGTCGACGCGACTATGTACAGAAAGGATCTGGAAGAGTGGCTAAATTCATGCCGCGGTACGACGGCCCATTCGAAATCATCAAAGCTCATCCTGAGAGCTCCTCATACACACTTGCACTCCCAAAATCCGCCCGCTTCCACCCAACATTCCACACCTCACAACTAAAACCCTTCATTCCCAACAATGACGCCTCGTTCCCTAACCGACAACACGAAAACCCCAAGCCCATCCTCACCATTGATGGGGAATGGGAACACGTCGTAGAGAAGATCATCGACGAGAGGCCTCAAGGCCGTGGAAAACAATACTTAGTGCGATGGAAAGGATTTGGGTCCTCTGACGACGAGTGGTTACCAGGAAGGATGCTGAAGGATAACGAGGCACTAGACGCTTGGGAAAAGAGAGACCGGGATAATTTTTTAGAGGATGGAGGGGTGTAAGCCTGACGCTTACGGCGAAATCCCAATTAGGAAGGAGTACCAAAAGAGGAAAGATAGAAAAGCGCGAGTTGGACAAGGGATAGATACTTCTTTCCTGACTTTCATCTTCGTCTCGAATACATGCTCAAGTTCACTGTAATCACCTCACCCGATCTCCTCCTCTTAGTGAGGCCGCCCAACATCACTCATGACGACGGCCTTCCACTGCCACCACCACCAGCATTGGGGATGAACCCGGTGCTAAGGCGTTGGAGACTACGAAAATCAAGAGCATGCAACTTGCTCTAGAAATTTCTATGATACAGGCTACAGGGCCACGACAATTGAAGCTAATGTAAGTGTTTCTTATTCTACGAGAAGCCATAAGACAACAATCATTTCGGAGAAACGAACAAATCAACGAGATGGAAGCCAGCTAAAGCGTTTGCGCCTCATGCGTTCGCGCGAGTATCGTCCTTATGCAGTCATTGAGTCAAGAATCACTGTATACACTACTCCAGTCCTCACAGATATTCGAAGAAGCAGAGCGTTCTGGTGAATTAGTATGTACCTCAGATTATGGCACAGCAGGAGGTCAAATGCTGCTGTCGCAGAAGCTGATGCATCAGTGAATTGGCTTAAAATAGTTATTACATGTTGGTTTATATAATCCATCTGAAGAATAAGGTGGACTATAACAGCCGGAAAAACATTCAATTGAGTAAGAAATGACATACAAACTTTTTGAGGGTATAACA
>JAEUWS010001221.1:0-21027 GCA_018524945.1 Podaxis sp. C-F-92630
GAAAGGTCTGGCAGGAATTAAGCCTACATCCAAACCCCTTGACCATATGGCTGACTGAACTCTTCACCTTGAAAGAACCAATCAGGATACTTGCTGGCTGCTGTATACTCAAATGCTGCTGCATCATGAGTTGCACCAGTCCATAGCAGAAGTCTACAATACACAGATTTGATGGAGAATTTCCAATCTATCAAGCTATAGTTAGTGCTATAAACAAGAAAATGAATAAGGCTCTAACCTGAACATTAAGACCATAAATAGATTTTCAAGTGAAATATGCATCACCATGTTGTTCTGGCCATTGGAAAAGCACAGCAATTGTTCCATCATACATAACCCATCCTTCTCTCCAAAGTCTACCTCAGAATCCAATATGTTCTTCAATCCATTGTTTCTCCACCTCCTTCTCATCAGCAGTTAAATAATGAACAAATATGGCCTGGAGTGATTCAAGTGCTGTAAGGCAATGTTCAGTATAATTTTCAACTGAACCTTCTGAACAGCCTGCCCAATTAGCAACATCAGCCACAGATGCACCATTTCCATAATGCCCCATTCTATATAGAGTTACAGCAAGCTGAATTTCCATAGGAACTTGGGTATGGTTTGACTCTGAAGTGAAGACTGAGTGACTTTCAATGAGGGTGAGGAGAATGTGAAAACATTGTGGTGAAAGTTGAACAAGATGGATGAAGCAGTGGTAGTAAAGGGAGTTTTTTGCATACTCCCACAGGGGAGGTATTTGGCCTTGTCTATGAGTGTCATAAGTACAAGATTGTAGGTAGCAGACCTCAGAGAGGAAGGTGATGATAGCTGCATCAGTTGAATGATGGAAGTGGGCTTCTTCTAGGCTTTGGTGAGATGAGAGGAGATTTTAGACTAGTATAGCAGCTAGGTATGCCTCAGTGAGGCTCTGCCTGTTGTCTATGGGGACAGATGTGAGCTGTTTTACCTTTGAGATAGCTGAAATATTGGCAAAGGGCAAATTTGGAAGCATCAGCTAAGTTTGAAATTATCAATTACAAATATGTGTTACTAAGCATGCTACAGATCATGTTACAGCTACAGCCTATTTTGAACATGGCTAATGTCAAGTGATTGGAAAAAGATGTTGGTCCCAGTTAAGGGACAAATGGGCATTCAGGGTGTCAAGCATTCTAATGCTTGATATATTCTCTATAAAGTCATGGTGATGCAACTAAGACAGTGAAAAGCTGGGTGAATCTCACCTGGCCAGTGCAATTGGGGCCATGCTTGGGTGGCCTGAAGAAACAGGTCAGACCATACCTGAAGGTGGTTCAATGATGTACAAGCTGTCTATGCTCAAAAAGGATGCCATTGACTGGATTATTAGATCCTGGTCAACTATGGGTAAGGAGATATCAACTGAGTTGGTCAATATTGAAGGGACCAGCCCCTATGGGTGGGGTAAAGCCCATGCCCTGAGTCTAGTTTTTGGGGTTTGAAATACAAGCTTGTTTGTATGCTTGCAATAGCTGATGTTCTCTGATTTTAGTTATGATCCCAGATGGGTGAGTGTCTGGTGAAAACCACTATGACACAACAGGAAGATCATTGCATTGTCATGGTATTCCTCCTCTGTGCACTGAGCTATCTTATATAGCTCAGTCAAGAGATGGTGTGCCTCAGCTCAGTATTCAGCTTTGGCATGGTAATTGTTGAGAAGCTTGATCAGCTTCTCTGCTTTGTGGGGTGTCACAGGCAGTCCATAGCAGGCTGCCTTGTAAATGGGATGGTTGGTTGGGATCTCAAACTTCTGACCTTAGAATTCTATTCTGGCAGCAAGGCTGGCAGTAGCTCTAGTGAACACAGTATTGGTTCATTGTGAGTAATGGACTCACTGTGACAACATATTCTGCATGTTGTTGTCACATTCATGACTGTGGACTTGGCTATGTTGCCATAGTCCCCACATGGACAGAATGGTGCTGTTATGACCTGGTAGGTCATGGATGATAGGTCAAGATGTCAACCTAGAGGTCAACAGTTGAGGGGCCTTCTTCTTACCCTTCTTGGGTTTGTAGTCTTTGGCCATGCCTTTCTCATCACTGGAGGATGTGGGGGTCATGTTCTCAGGTGTGATGTAATTGGGAACAACTCAGGGTGTGTCCTCAAGTTTGGTAGGAAGACAGACCATAGTGAGTGGTCCATAGTTACAGGTGGGGGAGGTGGGACCTGGAATACCAGGTCCCAACAGTAGTTCTTCAATATACAGTAACTGCTCAGAAGCAATCACTGGAGGAAGTGGGGCATTATCCATTAGGATGTTGTCATAGATGAGAGCAACATCCAGTTCCAGGGCAACTGACTTGTCAGTCACTCTGACAGGTGAGTCTTGTCATCTTCATTTAGATGACTTCTTGGATGATGATGATTCTTGACTAGTGCTGGGTGCACTAGTCTTGGATGAGGTTGGAATTGAGCAAGTGCTTGGAGCACTTGCCTTCTTAGAGGTGGTAGAGGGTAGCTTAGTCTGTGTACCTGTCTTTGAGGTGGAAGATGATGAATGAGCACTGCCAGTGCTCATCTTAAATAAAGACATGGAGGTGGTGTGAGTCATCAGGGTACTTGCAGCTAATGCATATGATTTTGGTTGAGCTGATGAGCTTGACATGAGTTGCTGTTGCTGTTGTAGTGGAGCCAGGACAGCTCCACTGGGAGGTGTTAGAGAACCAGATAGGGCTCTCTTTTTTGACACATGGACCACAGTCTCAAGTTCATACTCTCACAATTGCTGTAAGGCAGCAAGAGTATCAATGAGGCAGTAGAGGCATCCTTCAAGGATGCTGATGTGCATGTTTTTGTTTTGTGTGATTTCAATGAGTTCATTGAGAACTTGGTTGATTGACTTGTTGAACAGGTCAATCATATTGATGAGGTAGTCATTGAGACCAGCCTTGCATAATTGGGATATGAGGCCTGAATTCTGTTCCTCATATTGTTGTTGGAGCAAGTCTTGCTCTGAGGTATGTTGTTTACCTTTGGCTCTTAACAATCCAGGTGTCATTAAGGACATGGGGTGGAATGGTTGCCAAGTATAGTCACTCAGCATGTTTGGATAATGATGGACCAACTAGGATGCAGTTGGTGGTGGTGGGAAGTGGAATGGCATTGCTGATAGTTGTGGGTACATCAGCAGTGGAAGAGGGTAGTATACAGGGTTTGGGTAACCCTGTGGGTAAGGGTTGAATTGGGAGTGGCCAAATTGTTGATTTGGCCACTGTTCAAATTGTGGTTGTAGAGGTGTCAACATTGGTATTGTTGACAATAGGGCATAATGAGGAACCTGGGGCCCTTGCTGGTGCTCACACTGGCTCATGAACATTGGAATGGGGTCCAAGGTCACATCCATTGGCTCCCTCCCCCTCCCTGTTGGTGCAGAGCTGCTTGTACTGCTCTGCTGGGGCATAGTGGTTAGTGGTTGTTGTGATTGCTGCAGATATTGAGGGTCTATGGTGGTGGTTGAGGAAAGAGAAAAGGTGACTTGCAAAGGTTACCATTGGTAATATATTGTAAGATTCTCAGGGTTGAAGTTAATCTCTTTGACCAATTTGTGCCTACCATTTCTGGTAGGCTGTGATTGGAGTCAAAGTTGCTGGACCTTCAACACCCCCTGCAGCTCCAGGTAGCTATCCAACACTGTGAGTTCCTTGCAGTGTTATAGGGGTTCCCAAGTGGTGTCACCCAGGCTCCATCAAACCTGAAATTCAATCCTGCCATTGTTGGTAAACTGATGGCCAATAATTTCATCAACAAACCATTCATATTCATTGTCAAACCTAAAATCATGCAGCTCAGGCTGTAATTGCTTCAGAAACAAGGTGTTATCTGAGATGTAATACAGCCTCAGAAGGTTTGTGTGGAATACTAGATGAATCTTCTGGCATAATAATGCAGAAGGTAATTCCAATGTGTAATTGGAAGTCTCTGGCTTTGATTCTAGGACTCTGTAGGGCCCTATAAACTTTGGGCAGAGCTTTTGAGCTCTATCCTTTGGTAACACAAGGTTCTGTGTGGAAAGGTAGACTAGGTCAGCCTCCAACTGACCTGTTGACATTGACCAAGTCATATCTCACTTACAACCCCAACCCACCTGTGACTTCACTCCCTTCTCCCATTAAGAACTCTGGGACGCACTCAAACCCTGTTCTAATATGTCATCCCCAGGCCCAGACCACCTCACATGGGCACACATCAAATCCCTCATGTCACATTCTAAATTTAGAAGTGACTTCATCAATTTTGCTTCGAAATGCATTGAACTTTCCTATTGGCCAACCTACTTCAAGGCATCCACTTCAGTTATCATCCCAAAGCCAAACAAACCCCACTACAACATGCCAAAGATGTTCTGACCAATTGTCTTACTCAACACACTTGGCAAACTTATTGAGAAGATGCTTTCAAAACATATGCAATTTGAGGCCATCGCATTCGACTTAGTACATCCCCTTCAATTTGGAGGACTCTCCCAGCAATCTACCAAAGATGCCAGTGTCTTTGTTACTCACCATATCAGGAATGGCTGGAAAAAGAAACTCAAATCCAGCGTGATCACATTCGACATAGCACAATTTTTTCCTTCTGTTAATCACTCCCTCTTGACTTCCATTCTTGCCCAGCATGGTTTCCCTAGTTGTGTTGTTTCTTTCTTCACCAACTATCTTACTGATTGCATTACTACTTATTTATGAAACAATAATCTCTCCCCCCAGTTTTCTTCTTCTGTAGGTGTCAGTCAAGGATCAGCCCTATCCCCTATTTTGACTGCTCTATTTCTGTCCCCTCTCATCTTTTGATTTTCCATTTCCTTCAATTGTAAATTAATCTCATTTGTTGACAACAGACTTATTCTTGTACAATCCAAGTCATTTTATACTAATGCTGTTATCCTAGGCAAACTTTATGGGGAAATTGAACATTTCTTCTCCCTCATGGGCCTTGCTCTTGAACACAACAAGACTGAGGCCTACCACTTCTCCAACAAACCCTCATCTGAGCCCAATCCCCCAGTTTGTATTCACCCCATCAGTTCACAACTGATGAACATTCACCCAAAACCCTTCCTCTGTTACCTGGGCTTCTGGTTCTACTGTTCTTTGTCTTTCAAAGAACACATCCACTTCTACTCAATGAAAGCCCTTTCCACCATCAAGTGCATGCACCTCCTTGGAAACTCAATTTGCAGCCTCTCCCCCAAAAACAAGAGGCTCCTTTACAGATCCTGTGTCATACCCATTGCTACTTACAGCTTTCAACTTTGGTTCAACCGACATGGTCAATGCCAGGGTCTCATCAAACAACTCCAGAAAATGCAGTGTGTGGCTGCTATCTGGATTACAGGCACCTTCTGCACCACCCCTTCTGGAGGGATAGAAGCCATCACCAGCCTCATCCCTATCCACCTTCACCTGTTCAAATTAGCCAAGTGCTGTTCATTCAGGTATCACACTCTACTGCCCAATCATGGGCTCAAAATCCTCACACATGACATTGACCATATCAATGCATGTGATACCAAAACCTGGTCTACAGCATTTGACTTCATGTCAGATGCTCAACTCATTATGGACTCATTCCAACTCCTTCACCCCCTCACTAAACTGGGTAACTGCATCACTGACACCTTCCCTGACTGCATCAAATTTCACAAGATGCCCACACCTACTGACAACAATGTCTGCACCCATCATCTTGAAGCCACCTCTCTCATATGTGACCATGCTTTCTCTTCCCCCTCTTCCCTCGTTGTTGCCTCAGATGGTTCAATACCTAGTTCTTCCTCTTTCTCTGCATTGTCTGCTTACTTAGTCTTCAACTCTTCCCCTTCTGACATACTTTCTTCTTGAGTTCTCCCCTGTGGGGAAGTTTTATCCTCTGATGCCAAATTGTACACTCTTTAACTTGGACTTTTCTCATCTATTTCTCTTGCTTCCTCTCTTAAATGTAACTGAATCATTGTATTTACAGACTCTATTGCTTCAGCCAAAAGGCTTTTCACTTATGGCCCCCACAGTGCCCATCCAGACTCCATCCATCTTGCCCCCATCATTCATGACTGGTTCCTATCATCCCCCTCCAACCAGATTGACTTCTGGTTTATCCCCTCCTCTGCAAAATGGTCCATACACTATCAAGCACACCACCTCACCATGTCCATTCACATTTGCAATAACAAGTGCACACCCTTCCACACTTCACTTGGCTATGTTCGCAAACACTACACTGATAAGTGTCTGTCCAAATGGAATGAATCCATGTCATCACCCAACTACTGCAGCCACAACTGGCTGCAGCTCAATTCCACAGACATGACACCCATCAAACTGACATATGCCAATGGTGGCTCATGGCTTAAATATTCCATGGGTGCTGACAACAACTTATGCATGCACTTCACCCAATGCATCACTAATCATGTGCCCATTGGTGCTTTTTGACAGCGCTTCTTCCCAGGGCACTATATCAATATGTGCACATGTGACAGTGAGACACTTGAATCCCATGACCACATCCTTTATCAATGTCTGAAGTATCATCACCCTTATGGAGACCAGAATAACATGTTTTGGCTCCAAAATTTCCTCTCTGACAATCCTTTGGCCTTTGCTTTTGCCAACCAAATTCCCCAAGGGCCAGTCACCCTTGAACAATATAACACGCACCATCTCTCAAGACAGGAATGGCTATACCTACATGGAGCCCCTGATGTGCACTGAAGGACCATATTTTCTTTTCACCTCTTGTACTATACTTAGGTAGCTTGCCTCATAGCTAGCTCCATCCTTCCCCCACCTCTTTTTCCTGCTCTCTTCATTTTCCCCTTTTCTCTTTTCTTTTTCTTTTAGTTTTGACCTTGGGACTGCTAGCATGCACCCATTTGTAGTAACTTAGAGTTTCTGCAATAAACTTGGATTAAAAAAAAAAAAAAAAAAAAAAAGGTAGACTAGGTCTCCTTTCTCAATGTGAGGTTCTGGTCCTTATTTTTTGTTTGCATTGTGGGTTTAGAAAACCTGTGATTCTATAATTGTATTATGTGCTTCTGCTAAATTTAGCAGAGCTGCCTCTGCAAAGGTTTTCACCCCTTTGTGGACAGTTCAGCATTATGGCCATCCCAGATCATGGACAGTATATATCCATAATTCAACTCAAAAGGGGTGTATTTCATAGTTGATGAAATACTCAAGTTGATCACAAACTCAGTTAGTGGTGCCTTGTTGACCCAATTGGTTTGGTCATATCATACCATTGCACAGAAGATCTGACTGATACTGTAGTTCATTTGCTTGGTCTGACCATCTGTCTGAGGGTGGAAGGATGTTGACATTAGGAGCTTGGCTCCTAGTATCTTATGGAGTTCCCTCCATCAGGTGGATGTGAATTTTGAATCTCAATTGCTCATGATCAAGCTCAGTAGGCCATGTAAACATACAATATCTCATGCATATATCCATGACAGCTCTGACACTGTCATTTTAGTGTGCACTAGTATTAAGTGCACCATGCTTATCATTCAGCACATGACTACACAAAGGTAGTTAAAGCCTTTGGACTCTGGGAATGGACTGACAAAGTCTATACTGATTGAGTCCCAGGCTTTGGTAGGCTTTGGTAGAGAGTGTAACTCTCTACTGGGTTTTGCATTTAAGGTTTTGGTTCAAGCACATGTTTTGCAAGTTTGACAGAACTTGTGACAGTCCCTGACCAACAAAGACCACCAGTACCATCTGCAAATGTACTTTGCTGTTCACTGGTCTCCTAGGTGTCCTACAATCTCATGGGCTTTTGTCAGTATCTGGGTTATGAGTCATCTGTCATTCAGGATACAAATAACTTGGTCTCCCAGAGGTGTTACAAATATTATGGACACTGAGATGACCAAGGAGACTGAGTTGACCAAAGAAGACAAATTAGAGCAGATACAGAGAATATTGAATTTCCTCTGGCATGAGATTATGGAGCTTCACCAATTGATGGATTGAGAAGTATGCAAGAAGATAGACAATGCATCAAGGTTCTGTGGTATGTACTTTCCTTATGATGATGATTTGTGATTGGAACTTTCCTTCTATGGACTAATATGTTTTATATTTAGACCTGACTGTTTTTCTACATATATGTTGCATTTTTGTTATGTTCCAGGCAGGCACCTATTATCTTTGGGGAGCAGACCTTGGCTTCAGCTTATGTGCTGTGTCCTTCTAGTATCATGTTGGTCTGATTTGAATGGGAGTGGGACCCAGAGGCAGAAGGAACAAGAGAAGGGGTTCAGAAGTCAGACAGGAGTGGTCAGAAGATGACCCAGAGGATGGATGAGCAGATCAGAGGTAGAGGAGGTTAAGAAAGTTGGTATTCAGACTGAAGAAATGGATACAGGAAACTACTATGCTTAAATATGCATTGAGGACCAGGTATGGAAGACAGGAGAATAACTGGAGGACAATAATGAGTACAATTGGGTAAAACATTCAGAGATACAACAAGAGTTAGGAAATGGGCAGAAGGTACAAGTGTGGAAGTGGATCAGAAGGAAAACTAAACAGAAGGTAATAAAATGCAGAATGGGAGTAAGAATGAAGTTACCAAGACAAAGGTAAAGGATCTGAGATGATATAGGGAAAACAGATGAACATCACTCATTGCAGTGGTTGTGAGTGACTGAGTGTGTGCACCTGCCTGTTCAGACAACAAGGCAGATGGAATCCATCAATGGAACAAGCAGATTAGAATTGTGCAAAATCAGAACATCAGAATTGGACTTTTAGACATTGGATAAGTGTGGGAAAGTAAGCACAGGAGTGTGTGGATGGTTGTGACAGTATTCTCTCCTTAAGACTGAGCCCTTGAGGCCTTGATGCAGCTGACTTGGAAATGAAGTCTAAGTGATCTGGAGTCACTAGAATGTGTAGCTGGATAGGAACTCATTGAAAAATTTTTTGTCCTATCCCTTTCCACATAGTCCACCTACATTGTATTGAGTGATACAAGCCAGCAGGCACATACAATGTAGTGACTCAGGCAGTTACAATGGGCCCACTGGCTTCACCAGGAATTGCTGAGATGGCCCAATACTATTTGGGACCATAATCAGCACAATAGTGGCATGGGCATCATGCTCACCCAGCAGTGGACCAGCATTCAGACTAGTACTTCACTGTGTTGGCATACAATAGCCAGTGCAAGCCTGGCAGACTGCCATCAGTTTTAACTAAGGAAACAATTAAAGAGTCACATCTGTCAGTATTCAGGATCATTCTTAGGCTAATTAATTTTACAAGTCTGTATCATGTGAAGTCTGGTGTTCTGAGTGGTACTGTGGTCAATATCAATTATTTTTTTCTTTATGTCCTGCTGAACCAGCACATCAACATGCTCACTGAGTTCCATAATTGAGTCTCTGGCATGTTCAATTGCCCTGAGCTTCTGGGCCTCAGAATGATAAAGACAATGTGTCATGTCCCTGTAGCTTAACCCATATTGCTGTTGAAGGGCTTTGACTTCAGCATGGAGGCTGAGGAGTTCTTGTTCTATCAAGCCCTAGAAGGTGAGATTGTCATTTGCCAGTGGAGCTGATGTAGGAATGACAAACTGGCACAACAAGCACTATGATTTTGCCAGCATTGATCAAGCCATAGGGAAGGCTCTCCCTTGACTGTGGCTGAAACAAAAGTTGAGTAGAAAATATTGAGCAGTAGAATTAATATATAGTGTGAATAAAGAAATGAAAGGGACAGGGACCAAATCAGCAGGTGAGCTGGCAGGAGATCTGACTGGCAAATCAGTTGGTGGTGAACACCAGACTGGCAATGATGCCTGGACTGGTAGTAAGGACAAACCTGGCAATGGGGTGTGGACTGGCAATAAGGACAAGGCCAGCAACACAATTGCAATAAGGATGGGGTGGCAACACTGCCAACATTTGGGTGGCACCAGTAGACATCTCAGAAGAGGAGGGGGGCATATGCATTGGAAAGGGGACTTACACCTTTGGCAGCATGATTAGCCATGAGATTCCATTTCATTGCCTTGGACTCTAAGGCACTTTGGATCACATCCTTGAGGAATGTGGGAACCAGATAATGTTCTCCAAGTCAAGTTGTGCATATGGCAAATGATGTTGGTGTTTCAGCTGTTGGCAGTAAGTCAGCCAGCAAGACTGAGGTTGGATCCATGTGAATGGGCTCTGGGGGTAGGGGTAAAGTGTTACAGATAGACTACTGATTATCTACAGTATTGAATTAGAATATCCAAGTTGACCACATGTGTGGTGAGCTTAATGTGTATCATGTGATCATATTTAAACACAGGGCAAATGATAAAAGTTAAAAATTTCAATACTACCTTTGAACCATCATCACTGATGATGGGGCAGCAAGTATGGAAATGCTATTTAGGTGTAACAATAAAGGGGGAATATAGAAACCAAATATAAAATAGTATTACCAACAGCCACACCCTAGCAAGTTCATGGGAGACTCTGATTCAGAAAAGAAGGTGACAGTAAGGTGATGTGAGAATGAAATGCTCATGAGAGAATAAGAACAGTAAGGTGTGAAGGAGTAAGGGAAGGTGTAGAGGGTAAAAGAGTTATATATTTGGCACTATCCTCATTTAATGCAAGGATTTCTGTAGGGCTGTCATGAGATGGTCTTGACAGTTTCCTAGTTCAAGTTTGAACTAGACTGTTTGTTCTGAATTGACAAGTCTCTGTCAGTGTCACTATGATGCACAAGTACTAAAGAACTGAAGGTAGCAAGAGTGATCCCTCACTACTACTAGAAGTATACCAACTTGTACTGATGAGTGCTCTGACTGGTGATACACAGCTGCGATGTAATCCTAATTAACCCTGCTAAGGCTAACTTCTGATTCTCAACTTATGGAAACTTCAGGGTGAACTACTGGGTCTTTGTTCTGGCTCTTGCTAGTAGGTCATATCAACCAAAGAAAACTCCTATAAATGCTTAACTATCACTTGGTGATTGTCAAATACACAACAACCCTCTAAGCAAATCTCAGCAGGAATTCCCTTGCTTCACCTCACATCCTCAAGGGGTTTTTATATTATGAGTGGAGAGTGATTATAATCTAATATTACAAAGTTCTGACTCAACAAACAATTGCATATACAAGTACAGAGTCATATAATTTATAATCTACATTGTTCTCTGCCCAATAGGGTGTTCTGGTAGTTGACATGTATGCATTTCTACTGTATGCATGGACTGGTAAAGTATGCATGTACAATAATTATCAACTTTCACTGACCAAGTCTACTGGATGTATAATACCACTCATCATTTCTGATTTGACAGTATTATGAATCTGCATTCCTCACATTGTCTCACTAAGCTGATTAGAATCACTGACTGCTACTGAGTTGTTTTTTATTAACCACTTGCAAGGTCTGTGAATTGCTTCTACTGAGATGATGCATCAATTCCTAGTTAGGTGATCTCTCTTCTGACTCAGACTTTGTCTACTGAGGTCCTAGCTGATCTAGGTTTCTGGGTTCATAGTGGCAGCTAAGCATACTATTGAATGATATAATCCTTAGTGTCACTTATATGAGAAAGGATCCTCATGAGAAAGTGATTGATGGATATTCTTCAATAATATAATCCTGAGTTCAGTAACAGTACTGAATCAATTACATATGGATGCTTATAGTTGGTTCAGTTTTCCCAATCTAGGTGCCTAGATTATACTACTGGATGAATCCTTGCAAGGTACTGAGGTCACTTCTAGTATAGGTTCATAGTCTGTTATTTTAGCTGTAAAACTTGATTGTATTATAATCTAGTTACTGCTTTCATGGCTGAAAACAGTTTCAGCCATAACATCTCCCCCCCACTATAAATGACTGTCCTCAGTCACCTTTGTGATGGACTACTGTCAATGGTATCTTATGTCTGTACTAGAATCCTGACTTTGATCTGACTACAACTCTTGTGAGCTGAATCCTCATGTTGAGAGCATATGCCAATTTTGCCAAGGGGTCAATATACTCATCTTATCATGAGAATATCCGTGGGAATTTTGGTGATGTTAGCTAACACCATATTGTATTCTGCTTATGGAATTCCATGTGTACTTAGGTCTTCCATGCTGAGATTCAGAAATTCTATATTTCTTTCTGCTGAGAGATTTCCTAACTAGAATTCCCAACTCTGAGAACCCATAGCCCTGGAAATCCCCATTGTTCTCTGAAACAGTCACTATGGAAAGCTGGGACTGAAGTTTGTCCAGAGAAGACTTGAGACTTCAGTGAAGCTTGAGCACTTCTTCTAGCTAATTTTAGATTTCTTGCAGATCCTGCATATTCAGTCCCTGAATGCTATAGATCAGCTTCATGAAATCTATGACATATATAGCTACTGATTTCAATTGTAGTTCCATAACTCATTTCCAGGACTTCTGTGAATATTGAGTTCATTTCCATTTGCTTTGGAGTTCCCCTTGCAGGGCCCACATAACAGATGATGGTTCTCACACTTGTGAGGTCCAGAACAAACTGGGCAGGAGTGACCCTCCCTGTGACATGCAGTAGTGGGGTGCCCCTATTGCCAGCAATGCTGGCAAAGAGGGACTCCTGGGTTTGCCTAGGCCTCTAGGATTTGGCAGGCTTGGCTGAAAATAAAGAGTGTGTGACCCAAAAGGTATTGTGCTTTGGTTCTCTTTTGGAAATCCCAGATCTCAAACCAGACAGTGCAGCTGTCTGATGTGGGGGAGGTGCACCTGATATGGACCTTGTCTGCCAGGGAGAAGTAATCAGCATAAGGCAATTGCCTCATTACTGTTTCTATGTGATCCACAGAGGTGTTGGGCTGATCTCCACAGAGGAAAGGAACTCCAATGATCTTCAGGTAAGATTTGGAGTAAGGGACATCAGTGTTGCCCTTGGAATCCAGGCCAAATACCAATGGAAGTTTCCCATACATGACCTGGAGGTCAGCATCAGTGGGAATGATGTTAGTAGGCATAATGTAGCCCCCATAGCCTAGATGAATAGATTCACCCCTAAGCTTGGACTTAGAAGCAATGAGGGCAGTGTTGACCACTTGGAGAAGCCAAGCCAGGTCAATTTCATGAGTGACCTTTTTGATGGCAAAGATAATCTGGTGCCTGGTGGGGCCAGTGGTGGTTGTGCTGGGCTTCTTCAAAGCCTGGCACTTGGATGACCCCTTGGCCTATTGTTCTAGCTGGATGAGCTTCTGGGGAGGAAGAAAAGGGAATATCCTTGCTAGATTAACAAGGGCAGATGCCTTTAATATGGGGGGCACAAGAGCAACCTAAGCATAATTGCCCAGTCTGGTTGCCCTGTTGACAGGGGGTGGGGGGCTGCATATGACCCTCTTGCCCTTGTTGGGGGGAGTTGAGAGAGGGCACCCACCTGTAGGGCAAATGTGTAGGTCTGCAGTGGAGGAGACTGGAGGGTCAACCCTCATGGGAGCAGCTCCATCTGTAGGTGGAGGTGGAGATGAGGGGGGTAGGGGAGAGGGCCACCCACACAGCCTTGCAACCTCAGAAATTGCATCTCCCACAGTGTAGGAGGTGTCTGGTCACATCTGGATGTTGACCCACCTAGAGTCTGCAAGAGCTTGAACAAGTATGGCCATCATCCCAGCCACCTCAAATGTGGTGTTGCCCACTGGCAGGGCAGAGGAGTTCTGGAGCAGCCAGGCTTTGACTGTCTCCATGGATGTAGCCACTGCTTCTGCATCCTCTACTACACCCTGGGAGGTGCAGAGCAGCTTTAAAGGTAGGGCAGCTGGTGGATCATCCTGGTCCATTGTGGATGCACTAGATGTGGGGGATGGCTAGCAAGAGCTACCAGCATTGGAGGAGGTCTGTGGGGCATGAGGGGTCCAGAACAGTGAATTTGAGTGTGATTGTATAAGGATGACAAAGGTATAGCAAGATCAAGCATCACTAGGCAGGGGAGTGGTGGTGGGGGCATCTTCATCACCCCAGTTGAGTGAGAAGGAGGGAGACCTCCTGGAAATGGCAGGATTCTCTGAGGCAGGGCAGTGCCCAGGAGAAGGTCCCTCTAGACAACCTATACCCCTGCCTCTCATGGGAGTGGATACATCTGACATGTAGTCAATATTTACCTTGTCTGGACCTTGTCCAGACAACCTTCAAGCTTTAGAAGATGAGACAAGTGATGAATAGATATAGTTCCCCAATAGGAAGGTGGTGGTAAGAGATCAAGAAGCCTTGCAAGTCAGAAGCCTTTGAAGTGTTCAAAACCTACAAATCCTAGGCTGAGAACCAACTAGGGGTCAAAATTCATGCTCTACAGGATGATAAAGGTAGAGAGTATATGTCTAATGCCTTCCTGAAGTTCACAGAGCAGTGTGGAATTGAGAGGAGGCATTCTGTGTGGAATAGGCCTCAGCAGAATGGTCTAACTGAGAGGGCTAATAGGACTATGGGTAAAAGGATCACAGCTATGCTCTCTGAGTCCAGTTTACCAGCTTTCTTTTGAGGAGAATGTCTTGCTTTCATGATTCATGTGTGGAATAGACTTCCTACTTCATCCTTACCAGGCACCACACCTTTTGAAGCCTTCTACAAGTGAAAACTGGATGTTTCTCACCTCAGAGTATGGGGGTGCACTGCCTATGTACATATTCAATGAGATAAATGAAATTCTCTGCAGCCTCACTTTGAGAAATGCATTTTTATTGGTTATCCCCCAGGTTACAAAGACTGGAAGTTCTATAACCCAACTACCAAGAAGGCCATGATTTCAGAACAAGCAGATTTTGACAAGAGGTACTTCCCTGGACTCTCTAGAATGAAAATGAATGCTGTACCTTCATTTGCTGGCCCTCCACCTTCCCTGGAATCCTCCACCTCTTCCACCTCTTCCCCTTTGCTCCCTCAACCTCCCAAGACTGTTCTACCTCCCATGGACCAGGATGACCCTTCAGCCACCATACTTCTTGAGTTGCTCTATACCTCCCAGGGTGTAGAAGAGGACACAGAAGCAGTGGCCACTTCCATGGAGATAGTCAAAGCCTGGCTGCTTCAGAATTCTTCTGCCCTTCCTGTGGGCAACACTATATTTAAGGTGGCCAGGACAATGGCCATGCTCATACAAGCCCTTGTGGACTCTGGGTGGGCCAACATCCAGACACAACTAGACATCTCCTATACAGTGGGAGATGCAATTTCTGAAGTTGCATGGCTGCATGGACAGCCCTCCCCCCCTCTCCATTATCTTCATCTCCACTTATGGATGGAACTGCTCCTATAAGGGTTGACCCTCCAGTCCCCCCCACCACAGACCCACATGTTTGCCCTACAGGCAGGTACTCTCTTCCAACCCTCCCCAACAAGGGTAAGGGGGTTGTACATGGCTCCCCACCCCTTGTCAATAGGGTGACCAGGCCTGGAAATTATGCTCAGGTTGCTCTCACACCCCCTACATCAAAGGCATCTGCCCTTGTCAATTTGGCTAGGACATTCCCCTCTCTTCCTCCCCAGAAGCTTGTCCAGCTTAAATGACAGGCTGAAGGGTCTTCCAGGTGCCAGGCTTTGAAGAAGCCCAGCACCACCACTACTGGCCTTACTAGGTGCCAGATTATCTTTGCTGTCAAGAAGGTCACTTGCAAAATTGACCCTGCTCAACTTCTCCAAGCAGTCAACACTGCTCTTGTCACCTCTAAGTCTGAGCTTAGGAGTGAATCTATTTGACTAGGCTATAGGGGCTACATTATGCCCACCAATGTTGTCTCCACTGATGTTGACCTCCAGGTCATGCATAGGAAACTTCCATTGGTTTTCAGCCCAGATTCTAAGGGCAATGCTGATGTTTCCCACTCAAAGTCTTATACAAAGATTATCAGGGTTCCATTTCTCCAGAGAGATCAACCTAATACCTCTGCCAATCATATTGAGATAGCAATGAGGCAGTCACTTTATGCTGACTATTTTTCCCTCACTGACAAAATTTGAGTCAGGTGCACCTCCCCTGCATCAGACAGCTGTACTGTCTAGTTCAAGATCTGGGACTCCCAAAAGGGAACCAAAGTGTGATACCTCTCAGGTCACACTCTCTCTATCTTCAGCCAAGTGTGCCACATCCTGGATGCCTGGGCTAATCCAGGAGTCCTCCTTTATCAGAGATGCTGGCAATGGAGGCACTCAACCACTGTCTGTTGCAGAGAGAGTCATTCCTGCCTGGTTTGTTCTGGTCCTCACAAATGTGAGAACCATCATCTGTTATGTGGGCCCTGCAAAGGTAATCCCAAAGCAAACCCCCCTATTCTCTTGACACATGTGGACTTCCCATGTCCCCATGCTGAGAATACTTTTGCTTGCCCTAATTGTAAAGGCAAATATAATGCTGATTCCCACAAATGTCCCTTTTGGACACACCACTTTGATGTGGAGTGGATCAAGAGGAAATATGCTAAGGTGTGTGATTGTATGTCTTACTCCCCTAGGTTTTCAGACACTAAGCATTACTTTCAGGGTTAATGAAAAGTGTTAATAGTGTTTGTATATATTCACAGAATGTAAATTGTAGTTACATTCTAGTGGACACTGTTTTTGAGTTGTGTAAGGATGAGTTTGATATAATTTTCTTGCAAGAACTGCCCTGGAGACAGATCTGGAAAGCCCCTTCTACTAGGAGTAAGGAAGGGGATGACATTGTTGGTGCACCAAAGCACCCTGAGTAGATGTGCTTTGTCAAGCAACCTGAAAAGGATTCCAGACCACATGTTATGAGCTATGTCCATAACAGGCTGGCTAAACTTAGACCATCACTTCATACTGATTTGGTGGAACATGACAATGTAATGCTGATTACTCTCTTTCAGAGGGAGTCCCCAGTGCATCTGCTCAATGTCTATTCAGACAATGAGAAAACTGCTATCAGATACCTCTTGGAGATATCAGATACTCTTCCCCCTATGAACTACATGGGTGGAGATTTCAATCTCCACTCTAGGGTATGGGACCAGACACTGGCCCTACACCCATTTATGGCACAAACCCTGCTGGATACAGGGGCAGATCTTGGGCTGGATCTGTCCAGCCCCAGTGTCTTGGGTCCCACTAGGTTCCCCTTTAACAACTTGGATTGCCCATTAGTGATTGATCTGATGTTTGTCCCTATCTCCAAGGCACTTACCCTCTGCCACAGAATAGAACCTTCCCAGAGAGGCCCATCTGACCATGCACCCCTCCTTCTCAACCTTCCCATTGAGTGAGTCTCTTTGGGGGGAAAGAAGTGGGCAATTCCTCAGGAATCTGAGGAAGAGGAGGAATTCCTTGCACTCTGTATTGAAGGCATTAAGGCCTTAGAGGGTGCACTCCTTAACAACCCTGATCAGATTAAGGCTGCTGCTCAGACAGTGGCCAACATCTTTTCCATGGCATGGGATCACTGTGCCAAGGAGGTCAAAATTTTGTCATGTTCCAAACCCTAGTGGAATAGGGAGTGCCAGATTGCACTTGATCAACACCAGGCTTCTCAGGACCTGGAGGATTGAGCTGAATTTAGGTGGACAACCAAGGCTGCTAAGCAAGCATTTTTCAATGAGAAAATCATGGAGATTGCTACAACTAACAAATGCCCCTGGGACCTTATGGAATGGGTCAAATAGTGTAAGCTTCCAGCAGTTGAGGCCATTACCTATAGTGGCAGCCCCTGCCATGACCTTTCCTCATTATGGGGAGCTTTACATGGCACATACAATGCTGCTTCAGACTAGTTGTGTGATACCACTGTTCTGGACCCCCTCCCTTTATTAATTCCAAGGGAATGGGTCCCCTTCTCAAAGCTGGGGCTTGAGGAATGTCTGTCCTCATGTTCTAACTCCTCAGCCCCAGGTCCAGACCATGTATCCTGGTCCCACCTAAAGGAGATTGTTGTGGTGGAGAAGTGCTATAACATTTTCCTTGCTATAGCTAATGCCTGCTTAACATGTGGGTACTGGCCTAAGCACTTCAAGGAATCAGTTTCTGTGATTATTCTGAAACCAGGGAAACCATCCTATTCCACACCTAAGGTGTTTTGGCTAATAGTGCTATTAAACACCCTAGGCAAACTAATTGAGAAGATGCTCTCCAAGTGGCTCCAATTCAACTCCATCAAATATGGGGTTTTTCATCCAAACCAGCTGGGTGGAGTCTGTTAGAGATCAACAGAAGATACTGGGCTATTCTTGATCTATGTTGTGAGAGCAGGCTGGGTCAGGGGACTCAAGACTAGTGTAGTGGCCTTCAACATCACACAGTTCTTTCCATCATTAAACCATAAGATGCTCATGGCTATTCTTGTGAAGCAAGGGTTCCCCCCTAATGTGGGGTGATTCTTTGCTTCTTACTTGACAAGGAGAGTGACCTCATATCTATGGGGCCAGTTCTCCTCAGACCCTATGGACACTGATGTAGGTATGGGACAGGGCTTTGCTCTGTCCTCTGTCTTGTCAGCTTTGTACCTTACCCCTCTCATGAAGTTATTTGATGAAAGGGCTTATCACCTCAAGGCCACCCTCCTCTCATATGTGGACAATGGTATGCTCATTGCCCAGGCTAAGACCTGGGAAGACAATCTTAGGGTTCTAAAAGAAGCCTATGGTATAATCTTTAGACTCTTTAAGTCATTCACTCTTGTTTTGGAACATGCCAAATCAGAGCTCTTCCACTTCTCATGCAAGCATAGAGATGACAATCCCCTGATTGATCTGGGCTATGCCCCTTTCATAGGTGATTCTCTATTACAACCCAAGCAGTATTGGTGCTACTTGGGACTCTACTTTGACAGGGCTCTGAATTTTAAAGAGCATGTAAGGTTTTACTCCACCAAAGCATTGTCCATGATTAAGGCCATGGGCATGCTTAGCAATTCTACAAGAGGCTCCTTTATAGATTATGTGTCATGCCTATAGCCATATATGGGTACAGACTGTGGTTCTTCAAGAAGACCTGAAAAAAGGTCCTTCCCAAGCAATTCAACATGATGCAGTGAAAAGCTGTACTGTGGATTTTAGGGGTATTTAGAACATCCCCCACTGGTGGAATTGAGGCTGCTGCCAGCCTGATTCTCTTCCACTTCCATCTTAGGAAACTGGCTGAGAGAGCCACTTCCCAGATCTCCACCCTGTCTGTGAACCATGCACTCAGGTCACTCCTTAGTGAGGACTTTGCTATGGGTGTTGCCCTATACCCATGCTCCATATCTTCAATGACTGAGAGGCAACTCTCAGATTGTAAAGGCCCTCTTGTTGAGTCCAATTCCAGACTCAGAGAGATAAGTGAACAATTCAAGCCAGATGCTGATGAGGCACAGCCCAGACACAGACTGCTTGATCTCTATGGAGATCAAGTTGATTTTTGATCAGCCCCCTGGGATGCTGAGGACTGGAAGCTATTTCTGATGCAGATGGAGGGAATTCTCCATGATGTGGAGAGATCCCCCAACACAGCTTACCATGCTATGGATGCTAGTCATCCCATACATGGCTTCTACCAGGCTGTGGAGACAGCCTTGGTTTATATCTGAGGGAACCTGGTGCATTCAGTCAGGTGCTCTTTAGGTGATGTTACTGCACTGGATGCAGAATTATTTGCCCTCAGACTGACAATCTCTAAGGCTATGGCTTTGGAGGGGGTCAACTACATATTGGTCTTCACTGACTCACTAGCACAAGCCCAGTGGGCATTGGACCCTTCTCCCACATAGTCCACCTACATTGTATTGAGTGACACAAGCCAGTGGGCACATATAATGTAGTGACTCAGGTGGTCACAACAGGCCTGCTGGCTTTGCTGGGAATTTCTGAGGTGGCCCACTACTGATTGGGACCATAACCAGCACAACAGTGGCACAGGCATCATGCTCACCTGGCAGCAGACCAGCATTCAGACAAGTGTTTCAGATTGCCAGTGTACAATAGCTGGTGCAAGCCTGGCAACCTGCCATTGGTTTTAGCTAAGGAAACAATCACCCCTGCCAGCATCCAGGAAAATTCTTGCACTAATTAACTTTACATGTCTGTATCATGTGAAAGTCTGGTATTCTGAGTGGTGCCATGGTCAATGTCAACTATCTTTTTCATTATGTCCTGCTGAACCAGTGCATCAACATGCTTGCTGAGTTCCATAATTGAATCTCCAGCATGCTCAATTGCCCTGAGCTTTTGGGCCTCAGAATGATAAAGACAATGTGCTGCATCCTTGTAGCTTAACCTGTATTGCTGTTGAAGGGCTTTGACCTCAGCATGGAGGCTGAGGAGTTCTTGTTCTGTCAAGCCCTAGAGAAGGTGAGATTGTCATTTGCCAGTGGAGCCAATGTGGAAATGACAAACTGGCACAACAGGTGCCATGATTTTGCTGGTGTTGATCAAGCTGTAGGGGAGTGCCTCCCTTGACTGCAGCTGAAACAAAAGTTGAGGAGATATGATTAATTAGTGGAGTTAACAAATATATAATGTGAATAAAGAAATGAGATGGGAACAGGAACAAATCGGTATGTGAGTCAGCAGGGGATCCAACTGGCAAATGAGTCAGCAGTGAATGCTGGACTGGCAACGAGGTCTGGGCTAGTAGTAAGGTTAAGGCCAGCAATGAGGTCTGGACCAGCAATAAGGATAAGGCCAGCAACACAATGACAGTAAGGATGGGGAGGCAACATGACTGGCATTAGGGTGGCACTGGCAGCCATGTCAAGAGAGGGGGGAGGGGGCACATGCACTGGAAAGGGGACTTACACCACCAGCAGCATGATTGGCCATGAGATTCCATTTCATGGCCTCAGACTCTAATGCACTTTGGGTCACATCCTTGAGGAATGTGGGAACCAAGTAATGTTCTCCATGTGGGGTTGTGCATATGGCAAATGATGTTGGTGTTTCAGCAGTTAGCAGTAAATCAGCCAGTGGGACTGAGGTTGGATCCATGCGAATGGGCTCTGGGGGTAGGGGTAAAGTGTTATGGATAGATTACTGATTATCTACAGTGTTCAGTTGGAATATCTAAGTTGAT
>JAEUWS010001107.1:0-20942 GCA_018524945.1 Podaxis sp. C-F-92630
GCAGCCTTAAGATCCTATAACAAATATGTTGTCTTAACCCTCCTCTTTTCGTCCAGGTACATAAATCCTTGTTTGAACGGAGCTCGGCCTTTTTCCAGACGTCGTTTTCCCTACCCCAAGGGATGGATGCCAATGATAGTGACTCAAATCGCGTTGAAGGGAGATCGGATGAGACCCCCATTGTTTGTCAAGATTCTGCTGATGATTTTGAGGCTTTGTGCTGGGCTATCTACGCCAAGTGCTGGATGAGTCTCCTTGATTATTCGTGCTGTCTGCTAAACTCGTCAATACTTGCAGTCTACCTGAAATTCTCGCACAGCAAAATCCGGACACAGTGAACGTTGCGAAGATTATATCAGTCGTGGTTATGTCACACAAGTACGATTTTACGTTCCTCTGAGAGTAGGCCTTTGGCGTCCTCGACGCATACTCCGCTATGAGTTCCGAGAACGTCATCAAGAAGTGGCGGCAATGGCCCGACGTTGGAAGGATATTCAACCTTGCGAATCAATACAAAAAGGAAACCTTGATAAATTGCATCGAGAGAGACTGGCTCAGGCACATTTACGATACTGGGAGCAATGATCTCACGGCATTCGAACAGGCTCTAGATGTCACTGAGCGCTCGAGCGATTTGCGTATTTTCCATAGCAAGGTTTATTATACGTTTCTCAAGGTGACCAAAGTCTTTGATATCGGTACGCAGAGGAACATAGCCTCTCTGGATATTAAGGATGTCGCCTCGTATACGGACCCATCTGTGTTGAAATTAAGCCATGAACGGAAGCTCAGGATCTCCCAAAGCTTTTGGTCATTATCCCTCTTGAGACCCCGACTTTCGCAAGCGCCACGGCTTGACTACAACCCTTCGTGTTCCTATCATGACTCCTGCAAATTGGACTGGCGGACCCGGTGAGAAGATATACTCAATGAAACGGAGCGTCGTAGGAGGTGTCTGAACAATATAATAGAAGAGGTACAGCAAAGGATAGTCCAACCTGTTCGGGGTCGCTACTCCAGCACACCGGCACGCTGTGATGAGAAAATTCGGATGCAAGTTGTGGAAATGGCGCGGAGTTTTTCGACGGTCTTGCGGATCGTTTCATGATCCCACGAGAGCAGAACCATGAAGTATTTGCTTCGCATGTTATTTGGAATAATACTCACCATTTGACAATTCCTCTTGACATCAGTGGCTTCAAAGGTCCGGGAAGGTGAGTGTTGTCTAGAGTTTAGGTGTCACCACCCAAGTTGCATTAGCCCCGCTTCTTATGAGACAGGAGTCGTAGATCTCCGAGTCTTATTTATTCTCATTTACTTATACAGTCACTGGCCGCTTAGGAATGCTTTTTCACTAAGGATCCGATGAACTAATCAAGGTGCCCGCAGTCGCTATTCTATAGCAACAGGATGACGACCAGAGAAACAAGCATCCACGAAACATATACATTTATTGTCCCAGAACCAGAGACAATGACCAAAAAATTTTTACCAATTGATCTGAACAATTACACAAGAGCATGTGCAAACGTCGATTGGATGTTGAAGGGATGTAACCGACTCTTGATTTGCATGTTTCCAATGATACATCACCCACCTCGATCCCACCTGATCAGCTTTCCCAGGCTCAAGTCGTACCATATTTGGACACAGCCCTGACCCGGCAGATGGGCTGGCGAGTCGACTTGGATCCCAGGCGCCGACTGGCGTGCCCATGTCTGCACCCAGTTACCCATGTAATCGTGCCACTTAGGTGGCATAATACTGATAATATCTGAGTCATATTTTCCTGATTGGGAGTGTGTCTGAAGTGCAGCTCTTTCTGGCTTCCCTTCTCGACAACACCTGCAGAGCGTCGCCTAAATAGCTGGATACGGACAGGAATGGCTTCATTTATAGTCCAGGGAGTGACTGTTTACATTGTCTCGGCCGTGCTATGGAAGCTCTTGAAGGAATATGTAGTCAAGTCACCATTGGATCGTGTACCAGGACCGCCCCCGCCTTCGCTTTTAACAGGTGAGTCTACCCTCTGTTCCCTTTATTTATGGGATGCTGGAAAGCTGTTCGGTCCTGTGCCTAGGCAACATTGAACAGATGTTCAATGTGAACGCATGGAAATTTCATTATGATATTTTGGAACGATGTGAGTGCTTGTTCTGATTCTTCGTGCCGAGAGACGTATTCACTGAGTCCGTGAACGTAGACGGAAGAGTAATGAAAATTAAAGGTCTACTCGGGGTGTGTGCCTCTGCTGCCATCTAACTGTTGTTGAGATAAATATGGGTCCAATTCGTTAATGGTATTCAGGAGCGCTTACTGTATCTATTCGATCCCAAGGCATTGCATCACATCCTTGTCAAGGTGTGTAATCCTCCCTAGGTCGCGCGGGGTAGTGTCTGGTTTTCACGGTTTCTGATCTTCATCCCCCGAATAGGATCAACACATCTATGAAGAAGCGCCTGCTTTCATTCTGTACGTGGTGTCGGGAATGAAAGCGATCGAAGGCTTGGGAGCAGCTGATTGGTTTGGTCAGGTCGAACAAACTACTCTTTGGTGATGGGTTGCTGGGGACTTTAGGTATGTACTACACTTCTATACCACGTAACTACTGAAGCAAAGTGGTAATTGATGAACAGGTGAACAACACAGGAAACAAAGAAAAATGTTAAACCCCGTGTTCTCAATCGCTCACATGCGTGAAATGAGTGAGTTTCTGTCTCGGTATTGAAATGCCCTTGCTTACCACTCACACGCGTACCTCCGCTATCAGCCCCAATATTTTATGAGGCAACAAGCCGAGTACGCCCCACTCTCCTCAACACACATCGAATCTCACAATAATCACCATGAAATAGCTGCACAAATCTATCCTTAGCCAAGTCAAGGATGGACCCAAGGAGATAGACATCCTGCACTGGATGACACGTACCGCGCTCGAATTGGTTGGCCAGAGTGGCATGGGATACTCGTTCGATTCGTTAGATGTCGATGCCGCAAGCGCGGACCTCCATCCGTATAGTCGATCTGTCAAACGACTCGGGTGCGTCTTCCTGCTCCTGTCACCGCTGTACTCTTGGACATCCTCTCTAACTTCATGATAGTGGGCTGTTAGGGGGTCCTGCAGGGTTCGTTATGGTACAATATGTCCTTCCTATCGCCAGTCACATCAACTTCCCTCGCTTTAAGCGGTGGATTGTTGATCATTGGCCCTCGCAGTGGATACAGGATGTGAAGGATATTGTCGATATAATGGAAGAGACTGCCCTGGATATCTGTAAGACGAAGCAGAAGGCGATCATGGAGGGACGTGGGGATGATGGCAAGAAGGATATTATCAGTATCCTAAGTGAGTGTGTTTCTTGTGTTCATAAGCTGGTAGAGGCACTGATCAAGTTCTTATAGTCAGAGCGAATGCGAGTGCGTCGGAGGAGGATAGGTTGTCAGATGGTGAGCTACGTGCCCAGGTCGCGTACGTATCCAATACTGAGACTGTTCTGTGGAATTCTGATGTGACTCGCCCTGTTTGGTAGTACGCTTACATTTGCGGCCATGGACACAACGTCCTCCGCACTCTCGCGTATTTTGCACCTTCTCGCCGAGCATCCGGAAGTTCAGGACAAGCTACGGACCGAGTTGAGAGAAGCGAAAAAGGATAATGGCGGAGAGGAGCTGGGATACGATAAACTTGTGGGCTTGCCATATCTTGATGCGGTTTGCCGTGAGACCTTGAGAGTGTGAGTTCTGTTCATTTACCCCCCACCTCTTGGACTCCTGACCATAGAGGCAGATATCCCCCTGTGACTATGGGAATCAGAGCGTAAGAAACCCTTGTTTCCGCTACGAATTGAAGCTAATTTTATCTTTTGCAGTCCCCGCAGAGACATTGTCCTTCCACTTTCCAAACCGATCAAAACTACTACTGGCACTGAGGTCTCAGAGCTAATCATTCCTAATGGGACCACGCTCTTGATCTCTGTCCTTGGTGCAAACACTAATCCTGAGATGTGGGGCGAAGATTCGTATGAGTGGAAGCCGGAACGGTGGTTGAAACCGTTGCCGGAGAAGGTGGGCGAGGCGCATATGCCTGGAATATACTCGAATTTGTGCGTACTTTGTTCCTCCCATTACGGAATACGACGGACATTAATGGATCGGCTTATAGGATGACATTCTTGGGTGGAAGTCGTGCTTGCATGTGAGTTCCCAGTTCTCTGCTAGAAGTCTAGACGCTGATAATGGAGGTAGTGGATTTAAATTTTCGCAGCTTGAGATGAGTGAGTTCTTTGGTCTGGTGCCTCCTCCCAGCTCGTGACTAAGGATTGCCGGCAGAGGTTGTGCTTTCAACCCTCCTTACTTCCTTCAAACTCGAGAACGCTCCGAAGAGAGTCATGTGGAGGATGTTTGACATAGTGTCGCCTGTTGTGGAAGGAACGGATGTTACTCGACCATCGCTCCCTATGGTGATTAGTCTGATCGACAGGCAGTAGAGGATCAGGTTTCCGTATTGCCTTCTTTTTCCTTTTCATCATATGCTTGTATGTCACTTCTATAGGACATTATAAAGCTCGGACTGTATTTCTGCCCAAAACGGATTCTGAGACACGATTCGGCAATATTCCTGGCCGTAACGCTCGGGCTTCTTTGCTCACATTCATCATGCATCAGCGTTGATTCGAAGGTAATTAGTTATGAATCTATGAGGGTTGCCACCCTTTGTTCGTTTATCTGCGCAATTCAGAAAGATGTCCTCCTGCCTAGAGCGGACCAGTACTAGACGACCTCAGCTCAATGATTCTTCTGGTGGCAGAGTCCCGATTGCTTGGTTTACATGCCCAAATAGGCAGAGTCCACGAGTACGTGGCGGTTGTTGGTTCTTTCGCAGCGTGACAAACATGTGTAAGCACATGTTTAAGGTAAAAGCGTCACAGGTCTAACTTGACGTTGCTGTTTGATAGAGATAATCACACTACCGCCATCTTGATCATGGCCCTCACACGACAGAAATTTCTTCAGGACCGAAGTGATTGATCAGAAGCTACATGGAAGGCCGCCACCCACAGCACGTTTCGGCCTCACCAATGAAAGAGGGGGAACGCGGATATACGATGAACCTGAGGGTGTATTCGGAGTGGTATAACAAGTGCCTAATCTACTTCCAATTCGCCTCTTATACCACTTCCTAATCTAGTCTGAGACGCTCAACTATAATCGATATGATCGATCGTCCTAAAACACAAGCTTAAGTCAGGACGAGTCGAGACCCTTCTCCACTTCCCAATGCACAGCCTTCTACCCTTGTCCGTTGACTGTCCAAGTGCTCCCCTCTCTCTATCACCCTAGCCCCAACCCATTCTCCGTTTGAATCCAAACAAAACGCAGGAGTGTCGATGGAGACCCTGGTAACGGATAGCACTGCCCAGCACAACACAAACTATGTTCGAGATAACAACTATTATTTCGACGACGGGAGTGTTGTGCTTCTCGTTGAGAACAGGTTCTTCAAAGTAAGCAGCCTTAAAGATCCCACAACAAGTATGTTGCCTTAATACTCTTCCTTTCGTCTAGATACATAAATCTCTATTTGAACGAAGTTCGGCCTTTTTCCAGACATTATTTTCCCTACCCCAAGGGACGGATGATGTCAGTGATAGTGATTTAAACTACGTTGAAGGGAGATCAGATGAGAATCCCATTGTTTGTCGAGATTCAGTTGAGGATTTTGAGGCTTTGTGCTGGGCTGTCTACACCAGGTACTTGATGAGTCTGCTTGATTATTCGTACTGTTTACTCACTCGTCAATACTTGTAGTCCACCCGAGATTCTCGAGCAGCAAAACCGGGACACAGTGAATGTTTCGAAGATGATATCAGTCGTGGCTATGTCACACAAGTACGATTTTACAGTCCTCCGGGAGTGGGCCCTTGGCGTTCTTGACTCATACTCCGCTGCAAGTTCTGGGAATGTCATCAAGAAGTGGCGCCAATGGCCCATTGTTGTAAGGATATTCAACCTTGCGAATCAATGCAAGAAGGAAACGTTGACAAAATCCATCGAGAGAGACTGGCTCAGGCACATTTGCGACTCGGGGAGCAGTGACCTCACCGCATTCGAACAGGCTCTAGATGTCGCTGAGCGGTCAAACGATCTACGCATTTTCCACGGCAAGATCTACTATGCGTTTCTCAAGGCGACCAATATCTTTGATATTGGTGCTCAGAGGAACATAACCCCTCTCGATATTGAGGATGTCGCCTCATATACGGACCCATCTCTGTTGGAGTTAAGCCATGAGCGAAAGCTCAGGATCTCCCAAGGCTTTTGGTCATTATCCCTCCTGAGACCCCGACTTTCGCAAGCACCACAGCTTGACGACAACCCTCTGTGTTCTAATCATGACTCCTGCAAATCGGGCTGGCAGACCTGGTGGGAAAACCTGCTCAATCAAGTGGAGCGCCGTGGGAGGAGTCTGAACCCGGGGGAAATAATAGAAGAGGTACAGCAAAGGATAGTCGGACCTATTAGGGGTCGTAATTCCAGCAGAGCGGTAGATTGTGATGAACTAATCCGAGTGCGAGTCGTGCAAATGGTGCAGAATTTTTTTGATGGTCTTGCGGATCGTTTCATGATCCCACGAGACTAGGACCATGAAATATTTACTTTATATGTTCTCTGGAATAGTACTCACCATGTGAAAATTCCCTCTTGACATTAGTGGCTTAAGGTCTGAGAAACAGACTTCAAATTGATGAAGAGGAGGCCACTGAGTGTTGTCTAGAACCTAGGTGCCACCAACTGGTACATCCCTAATTCCATCAGCTCGTTTTCATCGAGACAGGAGCTATACTTCTCTGCGTTGGTGTCGTTATTCTTGTTTACTTATGCAATCACATGCTACCCGGGGTTAGGGAGGTGTTTTTTAGTAGTAAGGCTTCGTGACCTGATTAAGGTACCCCTTGTCACTTGCGGTCGCTATTCTGTAGCAAGGTGTACGGGGAGAAAGGCAGTCCAATATCAAATATCTATGAAGCATATTATTAGTTACACGAGCGCGAGTACAAACACCAATTGGACGTTGGAGAGATGCAACCGGACCCTTGATTTGTATTTCAAAAATGACGCAACACCTCGGTCCGCTTGATCAACTTTCCCAGGCTCGAGTAGTACCATATTTGGACAAAGCCCCGATGGCCTGGCGAGTCGACTTAGATCTCAGTCGCCGACTGGCGCCCCATAGTGTCAACATACCAAACGTGCGCCCATGTCTGCGCCCATTTGCCTATATGGTTGTGTCACTGGGTGACACGATAACATTTCGGTCACACATTCCGGATTTGGGGTGCGCTGGAGGTGTAGCTCTTTCAAACTTGCCTCCTCGGCAACAACTCCGGAGCATCGACTAAACAGCTGGATACAGACAGGGATGACCTCACTTACAGTCCAGGGACTAACCGTATGCATTATCTCGGCTGTGCTATGGAAGATCTTGAGGGAATATGTGGTCAAATCGCCATTGGATCATGTACCGGGACCGCCCCCGCCTTCACTTTTAACGGGTAAGTCTACTCTCCTTTCCTGTTGTGAATGAGACTCCTGAAGGCTGTTTTGTCCGGTGCCTAGGAAACATCAAACAGATGTTTGATGTGTATGCATGGAAATTTCACTATGATATTTTGGAACGATGTGAGTGCTTGTTCTGTTCCCTCGTGCTGAGAGACGTATTCACTGAGTCCGCGAACGTAGACGGGAGAGTGATAAAAATTAAAGGTCTACTTGGGGTGCGCGTCCCTCCTGTCGTCTAACTGTTATCGAGAGAAACATGCGTCCAATTCGTTAATGGTATTCAGGAGCGCTTACTGTACCTATTCGATCCCAAGGCATTGCATCACATCCTGGTCAAGGTATGTAATCCCTCCTAGGTCAAGCGGGATAAGGTTTAGTTCATGATTTTGGTCACATCGCACGGATAGGAGCAACACATCTACGAAGAATCGCCCGCTTTCATTTTGTAAGTGGCGTGGAGAAAGCCAGGGAAGGCTTGGAGCAGCTGACCGGTTGGCCAGGTCAAGCAAGTTACTCTTTGGCGATGGGTTACTGGGGACTTTGGGTACGTACTACACCTCCATACCACGTAACTGCTGAATCAAAGTGGTAATTGACGAATAGGTGAACAACACAAGAAACAGAGAAAAATGTTAAACCCTGTGTTTTCGATCGCTCACATGCGCGAAATGAGTGGGTTTCCGTCTCGTCGTTCTACTGTCATTACTTGCCATTCACAGATGTCCCTTGTTTTCAGCCCCGATATTCTATGAAGTAACAAGCCGAGTACGCCCTACCCTCCTCAACATACCCATCGAATCTCACAAATAATCACCATGAAACAGCTGCACAAATCTATCCTCAGCCAAGTTAAGAATGGACCTAAGGAGATAGACATCCTGTACTGGATGTCACGTACCGCACTCGAATTAATTGGCCAGAGTGGCATGGGATACTCATTCGATTCGTTAGACGTCAAAGCTGCAAGTATAGACCTCCATCCGTATAGTCGATCAGTCAAACGACTTGGGTACGTAGGTTCTACTCCTGTCCTCGTCATATTCCCGGACATCCTCCTCTAATCTCATGATAGTGGGCTATTAGGGGGTCCTGGAGCGTTCTTTGTGGCACATTATGTCCTTCCTATCGCCAATCAAGTCAACTTCCCTCGTTTTAAGCGGTGGATTGTGGATCATTGGCCCTCGCGATGGGTGCAGGATGTGAAGGATATTATCGATACAATGGAAGAGACTGCTCTGGATATTTGTAAGACGAAGCAGAAGGCGATCATGGAGGGACATGGGGATGATGGTAAGAAGGATGTTATCAGTATCCTAAGTGTGTTTTGTGTGTTCATAGACTAGTAGAGGCACTAACCAGGTTCTTATAGTGAGAGCGAACGCAAGTGCATCAGAGGAGGATCGATTGTCGGATGGTGAACTGCGTGCTCAGGTTGCGTACGTCTCCATTAGAATTGTTCCGTGGAATTTTCATGTGAAGCGCGTCTTGTTTGGTAGCTCGCTTACATTCGCGGCCATGGATACAACGTCTTCTGCACTCTCTCGCATTCTGCACCTTCTCGCAGAACATCCGGAAGTTCAGGATAAGCTACGTACCGAGCTGAGGCAAGCGAAACAGGATAATGGCGGAGAGGAGCTGACATATGATCAGCTCGTGAGCTTGCCATATCTTGATGCGGTTTGCCGCGAGACCTTAAGAGTGTGAGTTCTGCTTATTTACCCTCACATGTTGAGCCTTTGACCGTAGAGACAGGTATCCCCCTGCGACTGTGGGAACCAGAGCGTAACAAACCCTTGTTTCTTCTACGAATCGAAGCTAATTTTGTCTTTTACAGTGCCCGCAGAGACATGGTCCTTCCACTTTCCAAACCAATCAAGACCACCGCCGGTACCGAGGTCTCAGAATTAATCATCCCTAACGGGACCACGCTCTTGCTCTCTGTCCTTGGTGCGAACACTAATCCTGAGATGTGGGGCGAAGATTCATATGAGTGGAAGCCGGAACGGTGGTTGAAACCGTTGCCGGAGAAGGTGGGCGAGGCGCATATGCCTGGAATATACTCGAATTTGTGCGTACTTTGTTCCTCCCATTACGGAATACGACGGACATTAATGGATCGGCTTATAGGATGACATTCTTGGGTGGAAGTCGTGCTTGCATGTGAGCCCCCAGCTATCTCCTAGAAGTTTGGACGCTGACGATGAAGGTAGTGGATTCAAGTTTGCGCAGCTTGAGATGAGTGAGTCCTTTGGTCTGGTGCCTCCTCCAGTTTGTGACTAAGGATAGCCGGCAGAGGTTGTACTTTCAATCCTTCTTACTTCCTTCAAACTCGAGAGCGCTCCGGTGAAGATTACGTGGAGGATGTTCAACATAGCGTCGCCCGTTGTGGAAGGAACGGATATTACTCGATTATCACTACCCATGGTGATAAGTCTGGTCGACGGGCAGTAAAGGATCAGGTTTCCGTATTGCCACGAAGTGTCTTCTTTTTTCCTCTCCATTATATGCTCGTATGTCTTGTCTATAGGATATTACACAGCTCTGACTGTATTTCTGCCCAAAACGGATTCTGAGACACGACTCGGCAATATTCCTGGTCGTAATGCTCGGACTCTTTTGCTCACTCACCATGCATCAGCGCTGATTCGAAGGCGATTAGTTATTAATCTATGAGGCAAAATTCGCGCTCATAATCGGATGCTGCCATTATAGTCAACACTGTCATAACCCATACCTGTCATAACCTCGGTGCTCCGCCATAACTCATAGCCCCTTCTGGAGACAGTTGGCTCTTTCGTGCTTGTGTCCTCTGTTATAACCCGTGCTCTGTCATATCCCGTAGCCCGAACACGGGACAAAGTGCTATGGATTATGGCAGAGTTGACTGTACCTATAAACTAGCTCTAAGGCCGATGTTTCCCCCAAGCGATTAATGTCACCCTCTTATGGAGCGGCCGACGGATCCCGAGCCGAATCGCGGTTCATAAACTTCATGAGAACCTTGTGTATCCTCCATACCGACATCTGATTGGTCTTAGGGCTTCATCACCGATCCCATATGCCACCTTATTAACTGACCTCCATGCTTTGCGCTCTGCGCTCAACCGAATAATCGCGGTGTCTTATCTAAGCCACAGATTCAGGGACATTGGAGTTGGCAACCATCTTTTCTCTCAACGCACCTTCTTGCATGTTGTTTTGGAATTTTCCAGCTCTGAAATGGCGTATGATACAAATATCAACACAAAAATAGTCCGGTCAGATCGAATTTTGTCTTGAAGGATTGATTGTGTTAACGGGGGGATGGAGTTTGAGAACACTGCATAGATTCACTTAAACGTTATATTATTTGTTCACAGAGAAATCAACTTCCTCTCGTCGATGATCGCTTCAATGGCTGAAATGTCGCTCTGTACAAAAGATGGCCCATGAGGTTCTTCGGGGCGCCCTGGTTAGACTCGTGAGGAACTGGGTTTCTAGCCTAATATGCGAGTCCCTCAGATGGAGATTCTCGAACCACAGACACAATTTCCAAGTGATGTGAGTTCGTACAATCTATTGCAATAGGTTAGATGACAAGGCAAGGTACTCCTGCGTCAAATGATGCCTTTCGCAGGGCACACTCGTTCGAAACTTAGCAACTTCTCGTACCTCCATAATAACAGTGTGATGGGGCAGTCTAAATATACCTGTAACAAGGCTATCGTTTTATTCCCATCCTTGATCTGATCTCGAGGATTCGGCCAAGTTCTATGCTTCTTGTTTGACATGTAGATTAGTGACGTGAGAGGAAATTTCCAGTGTGGTGAAGAGCTGTGCCATGTTGTCAGCTTATCTAGGTCCTGTCATGTTCATCAAGTTCCCATACTTTCTTCGTCAACGGCACGCCCACACACGTTCAGTTATTTACGCATCACCAAGCCACTAGACGTTAAGCGATTGAATCAAGCGATGGCTTCACTCCTCGTCCAGGGACTAATTGCATACGCCATCTCAGTAGTTTTGTGGAGGCTATTCAAGGAATATGTGACCGAGTCGCCGCTGGATTGTGTACCAGGACCACCGGCGCCCTCGTTTTTGACGGGTGAGCCTGTGTCTCGTTCCACTGGGTTATGGGATTTTGGAAAGCTGATTGGTCACTGGGCGTGAATTTAGGGAATATCAAGCAATTATATCACGAGTATGGATGGAAGTTCCATTATGATATTTTCGAGCGGTGTGAGTATTTCTCATAGCCATTTACGTGCTGAGATATACTAAAAGAACTCGGTGGGGTGTAGATGGGAGCGTGATGAAAGTCAAAGGTCTGCTCGGAGTGCGTGTCCCGTCTCCCCGTTTTTTTCAGGGTCGAAAGGGGAGCTTGATCTGATATGCATGGGGATCTAGGAGCGTGTACTATGCCTTTCCGATCCCAAAGCATTGCACCACATCCTTGTCAAGGTATGTCATCCCTCGTACGCCAAGTCAGTTAACGTACAGCTCATGGATATGTTTTTGTGGTTGTGGTGGTGGATAGGACCAATACATATATGAGGAAACACCCGGTTTTACTGAGTATGTGAGAACGAAATGTCATAAAGGACTTGGAGAAGCTGATAGCTTTGGCTAAGAACGAATAGGCTTTTATTGGGGGATGGGTTGATGGCGACTTTGGGTATGTGTTACATTTCGTGTCGCAGATAATTGCTAAAGCAAAGTGCTGATTTGGCAAGCAGGCGAACGACATAAGAAACAAAGGAAGATGTTAAGTCCAGTGTTTTCGATCGCCCACATGCGTGAAATGAGTGTGTTCTTTCGATCTCCTTGCCTCATCCACCTGCTTACACATACATCGTCGTCACAGCGCCGACATTCTATGAAGTCACGAATAGAGTGCGTACGCCTCCATCTTCTCAATACTATATTACTGGGGATTCACAAATTAAACCCCAATAGCTCCGAAAAGCCATCCACAGTCAGGTCGAGGACGGGCCGAGGGAGGTGGATATCTTGGATTGGATGACGCGCGCTGCGCTCGAGCTAATCGGTCAGAGCGGCATGGGATGTTCGTTTGATTCACTGGATGTCAAGGCTGCAAGCGGAGACCTGCATCCGTATAGTCGGTCTATCAAGCGGCTTAGGTACGTACGTCCTCCCACCCAGCTTTCCCTAACATCCCCTGACCTTCCGGTAATAGCGCAATGATATCAAGTCCTGGAGGGGCCATTGTAGTGCAATACGTCATCCCTATCGCCCGTCAAATCAAGTTTCCCCGCTTCAAACGGTGGATCATAGACCATTGGCCCTCCCAGTGGGTACAGGATTTGAAGGATATTGTAGATGTGATGGAGAAGACTGCCGTGGAGGTCTGTAACATGAAACGGAAAGCGCTCATGGAGGGACATGGGGACCACGGGAAAAAGGATATTATCACTATCTTGAGTAGGTTTCTTCGGCTTTGCGGTTGTGGAAATAGAGAAACACTGGCTAACCCGGTGGCGGCTGTGAAGTGCGAGCGAATGCAAGTGCATCTGAGGAGGATCGGTTGTCGGATGATGAGGTTCACGGTCAGGTTGCGTATGTTCTTCCTATTTCTATTACGGGGAATTTTCATTGAAACACGCCCGGGTATCCCGTAGCTCATTAACATTCGCAGCGACGGACACGACTTCCTCTGCACTTTCTCGTATTCTGTATCTCCTTGCAGAACATTCTGAAGTCCAGGACAAATTACGCGCAGAGCTGATAGAGGCAAAAAAGAGGAATGGTGGAGAGGAGCTGGGATACGACCAACTTGTAGGCTTGCCCTATCTTGATGCGGTTTGTCGCGAGACTCTCCGAGTGTGAGCCCTGTTTCTCGTCTCATTCATTTGAGTTCTTCTGACCATACAATTAGATACCCTCCAATACCGACTGCAACCCGAGTGTGAGGAACGCTGTTTGTTTCTACCGATTGAAGTTTACATCTCCCTTCACAGCGCCCGCAGAGACATGGTCCTTCCACTTTCCAAACCAATCAAAACCACTGCTGGCACCGAAGTTTCCGAATTAATTATCCCTAACGGGACCACGATCGTACTCTCTGTCCTTGGTTCGAACACCATCGCTGAGATTTGGGGAGAGGACTCGTACGAGTGGAAGCCGGAACGTTGGTTGAAGCCGTTGCCGGAGAAGGTGGTGGAGGCACGTATACCTGGTATATACTCAAACTTGTGAGTCCCTTTCCGTCCTGTATCATTCGGAGCATGGAAAGAATATTGATGAAATGGTGCGTAGGATGACATTCTTGGGCGGAAGTCGCGCCTGCATGTGAGTCCCCAATATCCTATTGAAAAATCTCCATTGCTGATAATGGAAAAAGTGGATTCAAGTTCTCGCAGCTCGAGATGAGTATGTCCCTCTCCCCAACGCCCTTCCCAACATTGCTGATAAAGGGTTTCCGACAGAGGTCGTGCTCTCAACTCTCCTTACTTCATTCAAGTTTGAAAATACTGGGAAGAAGATCATGTGGAAGATGCCCGGAATCGTTACGCCCGTTGTGGAAGGAAAGGATGATACTCACCCGTCGTTACCTATGGTAATTAGTCTGGTGGACAGGGAATAGAGGATCGGTTTGTCAGGCTGCGACTCGTGTATCGTGTTCATACATATTTGTATGCTTTGTCCCTTCGCGTTCATGGTTCCGGGGAATGTGCACTTCTACTTCACCGGCAACGTGTTACCGGTCATACTCCGCGACGAGCGGTACTGTATCTGAGAACGCGTTAGCATATGCTACAACTAGATGGTAACTAAGCACCTTGGCAGGGTACTATCCGCGATTGACAAGGGTTCAGAGGTGCAATGTGGATGTCTCGCGGATGGGCGTGTAAGCGAGAAATGAGAGCAATATGACAGGGGAAGTACGGCTGGTCAGTAACATAATCATAATCATATGGAACGCAAGATACTTGACTACAAAAATAAAACAAGGTAACGAGAGGAGAAGAGGGCGTAGGAAATGGGTGCGGTGATAGTGTATGTTTGAGATCAGTCCCGGTCCTTGACAGAGTCGGACTTTTTCAAGGGTTAGGCGATTGTCAGATACCATGATTCAAGTATGCCGAATTACATCTATTGCTCGAGAACATAATACTCGATGAGTGGTATCCTAGTATAAAAGCTTCAGTTGACAACAACTATTTCTTCATATTCCTCTTTTGCAAACTCTTCTCACTCCTAACCCTTACTTTCTTCTTCACATCCGGTTTCTTGCCAAGAACGCCCGCCGCACCCTTCCTCACTCGTTCCCGCTTCTTCTCCTTACCACCCTCAGCACCAGCACGATCCTTAGAAGTATGCATAGCCATCCTCGCCTTCTTCTTTGCCAACCTCCTCGCAATCCGATCCGCATCAGTCGCTTTTGCCTTTTTCCGTTGTTCTTTGGATAGGTTGGCGAGTTTCTGGCCGAGGGTAGGATCGCCTTTCGGAATGGTTATTGGTGTTGGTGGAAACATGGAGCGAGTATGAGGTTTGGGCTTTTCATCTGATTTGGTCTTGGATTTGGACTTGTCTTTGGGGCTGGGAGTTTTTTGGGAGGAGAGTTTGAGGGAAGAGGGGAGTTTGGTTCCTGGGATGGTTTTGCAGCGTTGGACTCTGAGTTTGCGTTTGGCGAATTTGAGTTGGGAGGCGTCAAGGGTGAGGAGTTCGTCTACGCATTCGCGGTCCTGTTTTTTTTGGTGTTAGTTGTGAGAATAGATGGAATGAGGTTAGGCGTACAATGAATTGAACATATCCGAATCCCCTGCCGAGTTGGGTATCTTTGTCCCGGATGATCCTGACGCGCGTAACCCATGTTCTGGGTTTCTTTGAAGCTCCTGGATTGTCGTTTTCCTGGTTTTCGAGTACGGGTGGCTCGCCACGTTCGGCCTTCATCAAACTCTCAAAGAACACGCGTAAATCCTCTTCCTTACTGGCCAAATCCAAATTTCCGACGAAGAGCGTCGATTTGGGATCTGTATCACCAAAAGGGGTCTCGGTACCCTCGCCTGCTGCCTCTTTCTTCTCCGCCTCACCCTTGGCTGCCCCAACGCCACGGGTCTTCCCAACGAAATCCACGCGAATGCTACGGTCCATAAACATGGTCCCATCGGCCTTCTTCACTACCTCCCGCGCGGCCTCATATGGATTCATCACAGGATCGAGAGGCGGTAGATTTTTTGGTCGGTTTTCTTGGGGTATAGGGTGTGCGAAGACGATGTAGGAATGGACGGTATCAGCGGTGCTGTGGAATTCATGATTAATGAATGCGATTTTCTTCTTTTGGTTTGGATTGAGGTATTGCTTTTCGTCCTTCTTTGTTGTAGAGTCGTCGGCGTCATCTTGGAATTGTTGGGTACGCCAGGAGGAGGCGCGGGTACGGTCATGTTCGCGTTGGGATGGATTTTTGTGTGGGTGGGTTGGCTTTGAGGAGGGATCGGAGGTGGAGAGATTGGTTGTGGGTGTGCTGAAGGGTATTGAGCGGAACCGGATAGATTCGATTTTAGCTGTGGGGATGAAGGAGAGGATGTGCCGTTGGAGTTGTTTTTGTAGCGGCTACAAATGTCAGGTGAGAGATAAAGGAGCATGAATAGGACAACTGTTAGTATAAAAACAGGCTGGGGGGTATGGTTAACACACCCGTTTTTGAGCAACTTCGAGGGACAAGTTTCCGATGAAGATTGTCCGTTGATCTCGTTGGTCCGGCATCTCATCTGGTGGGACGTATTTCTGCTTTGAGCCTCGTTTTGATTTTAGTTTGCTTTTCCCTGTCAGGGATTCGTGTACGAGTTGTGAGGGATCGCTTTCATCGTTGCTTTCTTCCTCTTCGATAGGTTTGTCCTTCAGATCAGGTTTCTCCCCTCCCTTTTCTCGAAGATAAGCGTTCTCGATATCTGAGTTGTCCTCCTCGTCCTCTTCCTCTTCGGGTTCCTTTGGCTTGGTTCTCTCCTTTAATTTCTTTGAAGCGTTAGTTCTGGCATTGGGTGTCTGATCTTCCTTGTTCTTCGGCGCCACAGGAGTATTGGACTTTGGCCTCTTGGCCTGTGTCGCTTGTTTATGGGCCTCTAACTTTCTTTTCTTGGACGGCGTCTCGGATATTTGAGTGGACGCTGGGACTGAGATTGGCGCTGGAGGCTTGATAATCGAGTCAATGCCTGGGGAGAGAATTGGATGAAATGTTACACACTTGAGATTTGAACAAGGCGTCGAGCTCGGAGTCGACATTCTGGGTGGACTTTAGGAGAAGGGAGGAGAGACTCATGGCTCACGACTGTGCAAGAGAACGAAAATATGATCGCGTGATTGTGACATGTGTCACGAGCGCTGGCATCAGTGATGTGAAATGAATAGACATCTTCCAGAAAAACAGTCTTCTGAGTTAGTGCAGCGACGTTCCCAATGCTAGTCTGCTGAGAAGTTCAGAGCTCTGGCACTTGGACAGAGTGCAGAAATATGACCAGAGCTTGATTGAGGGTGCTGTGGCAAGGCTCCATGGCTGGAGAATCAAAATTTGACGGACAAAATTAGAATGGATATTAATCATCCAATAACGCCATTTATGTTTTTTTAAGCGCTGCCCTCCTTTTCTTATTACCCCCATGGCGTCCCTGACTCCCCGTGCCTCCGTCTTTTGGTCAGACACTACCATGACCTCCGCTAATTACTTTCCAGACGATTTGGACGTCGAAGAACAGGAACCCCTCGTTGATGACGACGACGACGACCTTCACGATGGACGAACTCCTGTGCGTATTCTCGCTCGCATTCCTGCTGTGACGATCGTGTACGAGCCTTGCGCAGCTCGACAAGACGATAGATAGGATTGGAATGGGCAGCTACCAGTGGGCCCTGCTGTCCTTGTGTGGTTTCGGTGCGTCGATCCTTGGCACATCCCCTCTCTGTAACTTGGATTGACTTTAACCTGCAGGATGGATGGCGGATAATGTACATCCTGTCTTCCTCACCGCTTCCCCTCATACTCATTCCCCTGTAGATGTGGATTCAAGCCATTGCAATCATCTTACCCCGTGTTCAACAGCACTATTCCGGTGGGCTCCCTACACCCCCTCCCCCCGCTGCATTCGACGCCGTCGCTAACGCCTTGCCCCGACAGTACCGGACAGCTACATTGGAAGTCTATCGTCCTCCATGTTTGCCGGGATGATGATCGGCGCTGTTGGCTGGGGGACATGTAAGCATCTCATCATTCATCCACTCATCTACGTCCTTCAACTCAATCACACCTTCACGTTCTGCAGGCTCCGATCTCCTGGGCCGCAGCGCAGCCTTCAACGCGACTCTTTTCTTCACCGCCCTCTTTGGCTTTTTCGCTTCGTTTGCGAACAGCTTCGTAACTTTATGTATCGCGTTATTCCTGCTCGGCAGTGCCGTAGGTGTACGTGCCATCACCTACATCACACCATGCTCCACAGTCACTAAACCCTCCGTTATTGTTTATCTCTAGGGCTCTATGCCAACGGATGGCACCCTCCTTCTCGAACACATGCCCAAAGAAAAGCAATACCTTGTCACCGCCCTCTCTGTCTTCTTTTCCTTTGGCTCTGTCGTCTCCGCCTTTGTCGCCCTCCTCGTTCTTCCTGAACACTCATGCCCAAATTCTGATGCTGGCCCTGTTAGTGGAATGGAAACTCCTTGCGACGTTGAGACCCAGAACCAAGGGTGGAAGTATCTGCTTATGACTCTGGCATCGATAGTACGTACATAGATTGTCCATTTCTTTCCCTGTGTCCTCTCTGCGCCTTGACTCCTGGGAAGGCCAGGGTGGGGCTCAATTTTTTTTTTGTACTTATTCCCTCCTCCCCCCTCCCTCGCCCTCTCTCCCCTGAGACATGGTTCCCATTGACATTTGGTGAACGACCTCTTAACGAATACGTTTACACAGACACTTTCAATGTTCCTGGCCCGGATTGTATTCTTCCGTCTCCACGAATCGCCCCGGTACCTCGTCCACGCCGGTAGACCACAAGAAGCCGTCGAATCCCTTCAAATGATTTCTAAATTCAACGGGTCGGACTTGGAAATCGAGTTGGGCGACGTCGTGGACCACCACCCACCTGAACCCCCTTCTTCATCTTCACCTACCGCTGCTGTAAACGTCCAAAAACGGTCAAAGGTGAATGAGACTACGGTGTTTGACGCCGGGGATGTCGACGGGAGGGGCACTGGTGGATCAAGCCCCACAAAGAGCAGCAGTTCTTCGGAGAGTTCGAGGTCCAGCCGGGCACCACTCGTCACCCAGTACGACTCTATCGGGCAAACCCCTGCTACTGTCCTTGAGGGACATTCTTCGACACCATCAATCCGGGACTCATATCCTCCCTCACCGAAATTGTCACGCGCACCTTCCGCTTCCACCTCCAAAGCCCGCGACGAGGAGGACAAGGGGATCTTGACACCCCGCTCTGCGTCACCAGTCAACCCACACATCCTTGACTCCCAACCGTCTCACCTTCGTCGACACACTAACATAAGTGGTGTCGGTTCACGCCGCATGTCACGACGCTTGAGCACCACCAGTAGGAGGTCCTCAGTGTACGAGTATGAGAGGAAGTGTAGAGTCTTGCCAAGGTGGTTGAGGAAACCCCTAGCGGTGTGGTGGGACCGGGTTAGTATGGTCCTCGAGCCGGAGTGGTTCAGGACAACAATGTTGGTCTGGGCTGTTTGGTTCTCGATGTCCTTGGGTGAGTCCTTGATCATCGATTTCTAATTACCCCCGTCCCTTGTAGGTGAATTACTGATGACTTTATGCAGCGTTTACAATGTTCAACGTTTTCTTCCCCAAACTATTGGAGATCGGACCGGGCAAGGATGGTGCGGTAGAGATGACTGCCACCAAGACACTGGAGGAGAATCTTTGGGATGTAATGATTTTTACTATTGGCGGAACGCCTGGTGCTATCGTACGTTCATCCATCCTCGTTATTCTCGTCTACTTAATTGATCTACCTCTCACCAACAGCTCGGAGCATGGCTCATCGAATCCTCACTTGGTCGACGCTGGTCATTGGCTGCCAGCACGTTTACTACCGCCGCGTTTTGCGTGGTGTTCATTATGGTGGAGTCCACGTGGGCCGTGAGGATGAGTACTGTTGGGATTAGTTTGAGTGCGACAGTGAGTGTTCCCCTTTTGTGCTTTGAGTGACGGGGGTTTTGACGATGCGTGTAGACCATGTGGGCGGTGTTGTATGGATGGACGCCCGAGATCTTCGGGACCAAAGGTATGTTAAAGTCCCTTCTTGTTACAGTACGATGCTGACGTACTGGGTTCCGTAGTACGCGGCACAGCGTGTGGAATTGCTTCAGCTCTATCAAGGATGTACGTTCACCTCTTGATACTTGCTTTCCGCCCGAGCGCTACAGACTAACCCGAGCCTGCCTTGTTTTCATACAGTGGAGGAATGATAGCCCCACTGCTAGGCGGTACTTTACTTATGATCAGCAGAGCCGTGCCAGTCTACACCTCCGTAGTCGTGTTCGCACTCGCTGGGTTCTGCGTGTTGTTGCTGAAGGAGGGAGCGGGGGATAGTTCGGATCGGACGGGGAAAGGGAGAGCGAAGGGACGTGCTATAGTGCATTAATGCATTGAAATGAAAGGAGGGAAGTGGGAAGTGCGGGCACTTTGTCATTGTTTAGGTGAGGAGTGGGCGCGGATGGACTGAATTGGAATTTGGCTATGTTCGTTTTCGAGTATATTAATACTTAGACATGTATATTTAAGCGTAGCATTCCTTGTTTTGGAATGTATCATTGCTTTATTTCCATCTGGGAGAGGGTATTATCTCACTGGTTGCGAGTTTGATCAGTAATGTTATGTTGGAAGGTAATATTGTGGCGCTTTTTATCATTTTGAGCCGAGCCCTTTGGATGACTTCTGAATGGATAATGTCGATTGATACCGCGTCCGGGTTATCGCATCGTTTATCATTCTGAACCCAATACAAGGGGGCGATATAGCATAACCCTTTTCTTAAAGGTTTTAATCATTTTCAACCTTCAAGGCTCGCACTAACATCCGTCGTCCCAATCACCTGCCATTCAAATAGAGCGGCCACCCAGCTCCCTGTGATCGCTACCGAGAACATACTTCACCGTACATTCATACGTCCGCTCTCCATATCGCTCGTACCGATCATTCGGGGTCTCCGTATCTAGGGTCGTTGAGGGAGCTGTAAGGCTCGTAACCGCCAACACGGCACTGGCTGCAATTGACACATCCGGTTAAAGGATGCGGTTTTCGGTCCGGAGAATGGCAATGGAAGGACGTACACATGTGATGAGAAGCTCTTAATAGTTGGACAGCGCAGCTTGAACGGTGAAGTGGCCTCGCATGGTAACTAATATCGGGATATTGGGCAGATTCGCAT
>JAEUWS010001106.1:0-20934 GCA_018524945.1 Podaxis sp. C-F-92630
TCCGAGTCGGTGAGTTTTGAACGATTGGGTTCTGGAGCTGTCTCCCGCGATGATGCGTTGGCCCTGGAGTGTCGGGTGAATGATCATCATTGTGTCGGACACTTGGCAAGCTCGTCTGGGCTTGAATCAGGGGTAGCAGCGCTATAGGGACACTATCCAGGGTCAAATGTCTCCTTGCCTTACTTGGGATACTTACGGAAAACTTTTCTGCTCGTCGTTTAGTGCCCGGATGGAACTTGGGTTTGTTTGACTGGTATGTTTCCTGGATATATGCGTTGTCTAGATAGGAATTAATCTTTCTTTGTGGTGGCAGAACGAGATGGCTCGCGTACGACGACGACGCCGGTTGCGCGGAGTTTGGAGGAAGGATCATCAGCGATCTATGTACAGAACTTTGTTCGCGATGAACGAGAGTTCGATCTTTGGCTAGCGAGCGAGAAGACGGGTGTACGGATGGTTATGGTGTGTGGCGAAGAGGAAGGGTTGAAGTATGAGGACGACTTGGACGGGTTGCATGTGCTGAGATGGCGTACTCGACATGCCTGCCCTACGGGATCCTACGACCGTATAATAATCGAGGCGGAGGATGACCGAGCACCTGGTGATGAGGAGGATGTAGAATCACCTGAAGACCTGAGGGACGACAGCCTTCCTGTGGGTGGTGCATCGCGCCGATTGATAGGGGTTGTCGTCCTGTTGGTGGGGTGAGTGCACAGTTTACTTGCGGCCTGGACATGAGTTGACTGCTCACCCTCAGATGCGTACTGATCATCTTGTCAATCCTTATCTCCTCCCCCCAAGCGCGTCAATACACCCTCGCCCGTCTCCAATCTGCTGGATATGCCATTTTACCCTTCCTTGGAAATCTCAAACAACTCACTAAACCGGTTTCCAAACACTTCCCGCAGTTCAGGGTAGGAGAAAGCAGACTTGTACGGTGGGCGCAGGAGGACATGACGCTGGATGGTGATGAGGATTTCATGGTGAATGGGTCAAGCGCCGAACACAGGTGGAGTGACTTGGACGAATTCATCCCGTTGAAGGCCAGCCCTACGAATTCAGTATTTGGGCGTGGTATTGGAGCAAGTCCTCGTGTGAGTGCACGTTGGAACTACTCGACGTATGGGAGTGTGCCGTTTGAAGGGTTGGATGTGGATGAGAGTGAGGTAGACATGGGACCTGCACCGGAGGGTGGTGTGAAGCGGTTTATTCGGACTGCGTCTGAGACTGCGACGATGAGAGTCAAGGGTCTGTTTCGGCGATGAACATCGATGAAATAATGGATATTGGAATTTTTATGAGCGAATACAGGGTATTTTGGTAATAGCAATAGTGTAGAGTATCTTACTTCTGTTCGGCTTCGTATTGATATGTTTCTTTGTACATTGGGATAGCTGTTTGTTTATGTGGTTGCGTACGAATGTCCTGTGTATACTTGCTTGAGGTGAAGAAAACTCGCACATTCCGGCTCTATCCTGGTGTCCATGTTGTACGGGGCTGCAGGCTTGTTCCTGGGGCGTCGACGTGGGTGTGGGGTTGATATGAGGAAGCTCTGCAACTATAGTGAGTCATCATCCATATGGAAGGCGAATCCGAAACAGAACAAGGGGGCGAGGGGTCGACAGAACACAACACGGAATCAAAAACGAGCAACCGGACACGCTCAATTAGAGTCACGGGGCATGTTCAGGTGACATCAATTGGCGCGTCCGTCCGTCGCGTCTACGACACGGGCTTTCAACAGCTCCTCCAATGCCTCCGAGCTCTCAAAAGACAGCCCAAAAGAGACCACAAAAGAACAAACCTGCAGTCGTTAAACTAGCCACGACAAGTCCCAGCCAACCGCTATCGACCTCACAAAAACGGTTCAATCCTCTCACAGCTGTACGTTCAAATCATTTCGTGATCTTGAGGTAAGCTGAGGTTTTGCTCTGTTCTTCAGTATAATTTGCACGGTCCCCCCGCACCACAAGCACCCTCTTCACAAGAACCCCCGGCCAAGAGACGCAAAGGAAAGGAAAAATCCGTTGAAATTTCGGATGATGATTTCGAGGAGGAACAAATTCACGGTGTGTTCCGCCCGATCTGTAGTCTTACTTGTGCTTAAGATTTCGATGTCGCAGATGATAGGCTATGGGTGGACATTTATGAACCAACGACCGAGGTAAGTCCATGTGTGGTTCTCCGTTTGCACAAAATTTATTCTTCGATGTAGGCCGACCTCGCTGTCCATGTGCGGAAGGTTGAAGATGTGCGACGGTGGTTCATGGAAGCTTTTGAAGGTGGACCCTCGGGGAAGTTACGACGCTGTAGGGTGTGTTCCAACGCGTATTCCCCTTCTGCTCAATCTCATGCAGGTATGAACAGAGGATCCTTGCCTTGACAGGTCCCTCGGGAACAGGAAAAACTGCAACTGTCAGAGTGCTTGCTCGTGAAATCGGTTTTGAGATTTTGGAATGGCGAAACGCCGTAGGGGAGGCTTTGTCTTCTACCTGGGGTCCGTATGCACCTGTCCCCCGTCCTACAGCGTCTGACGCTCGGTTCGCAGACACCTCGTCCGGGTTTAACGAAGATTACGAGTCCACATTCGTCAAATTTGAAGCGTTTCTTAATAGAGCCACAACCTGCCGCAGCATCTTCTCGGATTCCTCCCCCTCAACCTCCGCCTTTCTATCACCTACTCCTACCCAACGAAAAACTAGCCCCCACACCTCTACACCGAAACATGTAATCCTACTAGAAGACTTGCCAAACATCCTACATCCCCAAACTCAAGCCCAATTCCATTCTGCTCTTCGTGCGTTTATCGAGACAACTTCACAATCCGACTCTCCTGTGCCGATCGTGATTGTCATAAGTGATGCTACAGTGCGCGGTGAGACGCGGGACGAGTTGTTAACAAGTGGGGGTGGTGCTGGTGGGTATGCTTGGAGTCGAGAAAAGGGCGATATACTCGATATCCGGACTGTGTTACCCAGGGACTTGTTAGGGAGCCCCTATGTCCGACAAATCGCGTAGGTTATCCCCTTCGTTCCTTTGTTGATATGCTCATGGATGTGTAGGTTCAACCCAGTCGCGCCAACTCTGATGAAGAAAGCCTTGACAGGCCTTGTGGACCGGCACTTCTCTCACAGCAAAGTCGGAATCTCTTCATCCCAGTCTCACTTAGTTGCTCCGACGAAAGAAACCATTGATACGATAGTTGAATCTGCCAATGGGGACATAAGAAGCGCGATTATGACACTCCAGTTCAGCTGTATAGCCGGCAAGAAAAAGAAGCGCGCTCCTGCCTCGACAGTGTTGATGGAGGCCACCACGAAGCGGGAGTCGAGCTTAGCTCTATTCCATTTACTTGGAAAAGTTCTATATAACAAACGTAGGTCCTTTCTCTGATTCGTCGAACTGGTGAACTAACTAGGAGTTGGTACGATTAGGCAAAGGCGATCCGCCAAATGCGTCTGCGACAGCGAAGGATGTGAAAAAGGAGAAGGAGCTGGATGCGAGGATCAAGGACCCGCCTAAGCTACCAGCACACCTTAATGAACATGAAAGGAGGGCGAGTCGAGTGGATGTTGATGTACGTTCGTTCGTCTATTCCTTGTTCTCTACTGAACTCGGTGGTTCTTAGTCGCTATATGCGGACTCCCCGATTGACTCTTCCCTCTTCTCGCTTTACATCCATCAAAATTATGCTCAATTTTGTGAGGACCTTGATGAATGTCAAGGTGTAATCGACTGGCTCAGCTGGGTGGACAGCAGTGGTGGTGAAATGGTCTGTGACCTTCTCTTTCCTTCCTTTCCGTATAGTCGTTCATGTGGTGATGTCACTTCATAACAGTGGTACCAAGCCAATCCTCATCGATTTCACCTCCTTACCCTTGGTACTCTACACTCCCTTCCGTCACCTGTCCCACGCCGCTCTCAGAAGATCCTCAAACCGGAATACTTCGATTATATTGCCAAAGAAAAGGAAGCTTGGGAAGCCGTGAATGATACAAAATATTGGATGACGGTGAACAGTGGTCTAGGCTCGGCTGAATTGCTAACTAATGTATGTCTCTTGCGATATTCTATTACACGAGAAACGAAAAGCTAATGTGTATGTATGCTTTGGTCAGGACACGTCGAGATGGAGTAAACTGGAAGTGGCACTAGAGCTAGGAGCAGTCTTAAAGCTGAAGCAAGCGCACGGTGGATTAAACGAGAGAGGAGGCTTGAGAAATGAAGGGTTCCCGCCTTCACACTCGTTATTCTCGAAACTCGTGTTCACGAACAACGGAGGACAGAGAGGGCAGCAGGTGGATGAGGATGCGGTTGGTGATGAAGATCAGGCTCTCGTGGAAGATGAAATAGATATCGGGGTAGCGACGAAGCCTGGCGGTACAGGGGACGATAGCGCGAGTGGTAACTGGCTGGAGAGCGACGACATTGAGGAAGTTTAATTGATACTCTTCGTATCAATGCAGGCTACCGAGCTGCTGATTTTCTTGATGATCACGAATGGTAAGTCTCCAAGATCTCTCTTGCTGTCCTGTAGCATTTTGTTGAATGATTCTAAGACCATTCAGCCCGTTTAGCTCTCTGATACAGAAGAACAAGAACAATATACGTACCCCATCCTTTGGCCTCCCACCCCTCTTCAAACCCGACCTCACATCGTTTCAACACGTCTCGACTAGAAGACAGGTACCCGACCAAGTAGGGCAACACCCTCGATTGTGAAATGTTATTTACCACAACCTCCCTGATAGGCGACGCTGAGACTTGAGGAAAAGACATCAGCCAAGTTATTACCATTGGAATTGTCTGGTTCCCGTCCATGTGTAGGACCTCGAGGTGTTGGAGGGGAAGGTGTGGTGAAAGATTGGATAACACGAAAGAGAGGTTGTGAAGATGGAGGGAGGTGATATTAGGGAAGGAGCGGAGGAGCAGAGTCATGTCGGAGAAAGATTCGAAGAGGAGGAAGGAGAGTGTTAGGGATTTTGGTGCGATCCAAGATTTGGCCGTATAGAGTGATTGAGTGAACGCGAGGCGGAGTTGTTCGCGGATCAGGGTGGGCTTTGGAGCTTTCCCTTGGCTCCCTCCTGTAATAACGATTGACGTTGGATGGAGATGTGTTAGGATGTTTATGAGAAGGTTCTGCAGTGCGGCGCTGGATGTATATACTATCGGTTTTCCATCGGGAATCACGAACTTGATCTCCCGCGCGATTTTGTGGAAGCTACATATCGGAGAAACGATCAAGTTCGTGAAGGAACGTAGGTCTTCAGGGGTGCATTTGAGCGTGATATGGGAGAAGGCGAGAGAGCGGCTCGCGGGGATCCAGCTTTTGCACACGAGGCTGCATGCGAGGAGGGTGGCTCTGGTTTGTCTGTTTGCTGATTCGTTGGTTGAGGTGGCAGTGGGGTTTGTAGGGGTGGCACATTTGTGGATGATTAGGTCTGTGAGTTCTGGTGGGACGTATGGCACCATGGGTTATGGTATGGATCACACGAGTGGAGACTTGCAAGGGGTATGCACCCAGAGTAGGGAATAGTATAGGACAGAGGTGTAAGTTAGGTGGTGTCGACCAGCTCCTTGCCGGTTGTGCGTTGAAGAGGGAGTTAGGCCAGGCGGACCAAGCGTATGGCCGAGGAGTGGAAAAAGCGGAAAGCGCAAAGTGCGTGTGTGTAGTCTAGCCTTAAGGCGTCTACAACGTGCTGTCCTGCTGGTTCTCGCTCGAACTTTTCTCATAAATATTTTTAAGCCCTGTAGTCGTGTGTGCTAGTGTGGAAGACCAAAGCAGTTCTGATGCGCGCTCCGCCTGGTGGGTTTGGGCCATTGTTAGTGAAGCATCAATCTAAACATATGGACTCAGTGATTTATCGGTATTGTACGAGAAGACTGGTTGTTCGGTTTGCGATGGCCCCGGCTCCGGGAGGAAGTTAACCCATGGATCATAATGTGGGTGTGATGGCGATGGTACATAGGCCAAGGTTAAACCCGACTTTCGATCCCAACAATTGGAAGGTTGTAAGAGTATCGCGTACTATATAAGTCATAGCAGAGTACATAAATAAACACGTGAGTGACTCAACCGCTATAGACATTAGTATGTTATGTTAAACAAGTTCCAAAAAAACAAACAAGCAAAGTATGACGGAACAAAAGCTAGCTCGTTATCCCATAAGCTCAGAGTTACGAATGAGGTCCCCTGCCGCCTCTGAGCGCGGAGTGATCCTGCATGGGAACGTAACAGGATACCTAGAGGCACGATTTAGCAACAGGACTCGCCCACATGTAGACCAAACGTACGAGACCAACCCGCTTGTGTATTCAGGTTTAAGTTTTATTTCGTTACCATCACCATCGAGCCCAGGTCTGATATCATATACCGCTAACACATGTGCAATGATCGAGAACAGCGATTCGTCACTGAAGAAACGCCCAGGGCAGATTCTCCTCCCGTAACCGAAAGCGGCAGCGAATTGATCGCGAACCGTTGGATCGATCGTGCCGTCTTTCAAATAACGGTCTGGGATGTATTCTTCAGGGTCCTTGAAAACTTGTGGATCGCGCAGGATTGCCCTACAAACCATGGGCTACATTGGGCTGTGACGACGTTCCAAGGAAACATTGACGAACCAGGTGCTTCCAATGACTAGGGTTCCCTTGGGAACGTAATAACCATTGTACTCATCAGCGTTTGTAGAGGAATGCCCGAAACCTAATGCTCTGTGTGAACGGAGTGGCGAGAAAACTTGATATGACGTTACCTATGGGTGTCATAGGTTGCCAACGCATAGTCTCCTTCACCATGGCATTGATGTAGGGTAGCGAGGGGCGATCGTGAAATTCAGGAAGACGACCTTGAAGGATTGCGTCAAGTTCAGCTTGAGCTTTCTTTTGGACTTCTGGGTATAAACACATGGTGAGGAAGAACGTCTGTACTGCAGAGACGGTCTGGTAATGCCATTATGCGGGTCAGCGAGAATTGAGCGAGCTACAAGGAAAGGGAGTTTACAGTATCGGCTCCACCTACGATGAAGATGAGTCTTTGAAAATACAGAGTAGTTTGGAAAAACACTAACCAGCATAGGCCACGGCACATACATCCCTAGCGATCGCTTCTTCTTCCGTGCGATCGCGTCCCTCTTCAGGTAAGCTTTCCAATAGTTGAGTACAGATCGAGGGAAGCGCCTTTCCTTCTTTCTGTGGAGGCGGTGAGGCATGATGACAAAGGTAGTATAAACAACCCTCACCATCTGCTCTTTAACTAGCTCAAATGGCTCATTAGACATCTTGTAGTTGACGGCCCGATAATACTTGGCTTTGCGCTTCCAACCAGCACCCGGGAGCCAACTCGGGATGTATTTCATTATCGGAAACACATCGACAAGAAAGCGTCCTGGAGTTCCTGCTTCGGCAATACCTTGAAGAGCCTCTTCAGCGCGCTTGACGTATTTGTCGTCCCAGCCGTTGACTGTAACACCGTATGTAACTCTCGTGATCGTTGTCGCAAACGTCCTGTTTTCTTTGTTGTCACTTCATGGGCGCGTGGTCCGACAGTGCTTTTACTTACAGGCGAATGAGACTCATGAATTTATCGGGTGATATGAGGAGATTTCGGAGGAAGGCGCGAGCACTAGAAAGCTGAACAGGTCTATATCTGCTCACTACATTCGAGTTGAAATGGTCGTGGAATATACGACGGTGGCGCCGCCACCTTGAACCATAAGGCATCATTGCCACATTGAAATCCCACCCCATGCTAGAAATACAAGTTTTGATTTGAAGTCAATGTTCAATGCACGGATAACTTACAGGTCAACGAGCATGGGCATGGGTGGGCGACTAGAGTAATTGTTCGAGCGTTTTTCGAAAATGTCGTATGTCTTCTCCAGGCTTCCCAAGATCAAGAAGCCGTACCCCAGAACGTTGAAGTAAACCATATCGCCTGTGGGTTAGCTGATGAGGCAATCTCAAGGCTTGAACAGACGACGATAGCACTGACCATATGTCTTGAACCAGTCGTTATACACAAGCCATGGCTTATAGAGAGGAAGGTCAAAAAGGTTCCCAATGATAGGATATCCCTTCGGTCCGGGAGGCAATGGAAGGCGATGCAGGTTTGCTCTGCGTTCGCGAATATACGTATCCAGCCATCGCACGATAATGAGACAACCAGCCGAGAGCACGAGAAGATGGGAAAAAGAGTCCATGATGGACACCCAAAGGAATGTGAAACGGCACCCAAAGGATTATATAGGTCCATTTACTCGAGGAAGTCGAGCATGAGGCTCCAGCGGTACTGTACTCATTAATGTAGTGCTGTTTCCATGAAAGCGGTTTCCCGTGTTTCTGGTCAGGACTTTGCTGCACACTTGTGATGCTGACACAAAAGAGAAGGTACTAGTAGGCGCCACGTAGTACTAAGTGACAGAGCAATAACAGTTTATTCATTCATTTGATAGGAATAGGTAACGACTGGATAGGCAAGGGAGGAATTGAGACGATCCACAAGCGGTCCATGCTTCTACATAATCCGACATGCCTAAGTAGCTGTAATGAATGGCGCCACCGACTTGTTGAAGGACAGAATTTAAATACCGAAGGTTCATTTCGCGGCATGACGCCGGTTAAGCGACATTGCGTTTGGCGCAAATGATGTTTCGGATTCTGGCTTCTCATTCTTTATACAAGTTCGTTATCCCAGGGTATAGACGCTGATCCAGGAGATCAGCTCTTCAGGAAGCAAGAGAACAATCGAAAACTTTGCCAATATGGAGATCCCATTGTAATAATTCACCACGTCAGTGGCAAAGACAATATGAAGAATTCATTACGTTCAGCTGGTTCAATATGCCCAGGCTGCAGACAGCACCCAAGCTCAGTTGGTAAAGCAGGAGGAACGTTGAGTACCGATCAAGTATACATGCTCGTATCCGTTTCACCTGGGTGTCTCTATACACTACATTCAGGCCTCGAGATTCAGTAGCGGCTTAGTTCCCTTGGCATGTAAGGCAGGCTGAGGTCTGCAGTGGCGTCTTCCGGGCTTGACGAAAACTTTTCTCGACAGTCTCGCCGGACTTGACGTGACCGTTGGTTGTTTTCAAGAGAATATATTGTTTGCTCAGCAAGTAACATTCTGGTTTCGGTGGAAACCACTCCAAGTTGTGATTGGAACATGCCTCGGGATGCTGTACAAAGTCTGTGCAGGTGGCATTAGGACCCTATTCATTTCGGGGTCAATGTATCAAACAGGGGCCAGATTGTGACTGCGCAGTGCGGATCGACCCTGAGGCAGATTTTAATTACAGTGCTTTCATACGAATAAACAAGCCAAAGTGGCATGGGGTTTAGGGAGGTTCAGTCAGCGCCCGGTGCTTATCGCTCACCGTTCGAATTGCGCCCAACGAAGTCAATCTACCTGGAAGGCGCCAAGTCGCTAGGAAAGGTCGCAACCTCATGTAATCCTTGACATTCCATGACGACATTCAGCACCCGAGTACACCTGGAGGAGATCTCGTTTGACATTACTTCATCAGCAGAGAGCATCGAGTCTCCCTTTGGCAGTGTGGGATTAGAAACAGACTCTTGAATGGGATTGTGGAGACCAAGAGAATGATCCGAAAGGACGTGATGTGACCAGTGGCAGCAGGTCAGGGAGGCATGATTAGATCGGCAACAGCCTCAAGAATAATGGGCATATTGTTGAGGATAAAGAGAGACGGGAGGAAGGTACACTGAAGGAGTACACAACGCGTAGACGAAAGTTATGTAAAAGTACTGGTGGATGGCATGCACATCTCGCGAGGCCATTAGTACCTTTGCACGATAGGAGGTCACAGATTGCCATAACTTGTGCGATCGCACAAGTGAAGAATCTCATAACCTAAGAAGGAGAGTGCATGTTAACAGGAGTTCATCAGCAATCAAGTTCACTCGAATGAATTCATTTAGACTGACCATTCGCCACACGAGTTTCACCACATTCGAACGTCCAGATACTCTCAATCATGCGCCACTCTCTAGCAAAAGATCACAGCCGAGAATTAATTATCGAGGAATCCAGTCATTATCGGGGGAAGCAAAGGACCGTAGCTCACAACACACGGCATCGACCTACAAAGTGAGTTATGGAGGCCATAGCAGTCGGGACAGACGGGGGCAGACACGGTATACTTCGATAGAGTGGAGCCAAGGTGATACAGACGTTTCAGCCTATCACTGTGCGAGTTATACTACTAGAGTTCTTGATGAGTACCAGTATTGCTTTAAAACAAGAGGGCAAATAAACACCATGGCACAAGCACCGTTCTTTACACCAAGCCCTCAACAATAAAAACAGGTCTAAACCATAAGAGTCAGCAATCAACTCTCGTGCTGCCCAACGAACGCCAACACAGCAGGCGGTCCAGGTGCAGGCGTAGATACAGGTCCGTCCACTGAAGCCACAGTAGTCGCCGTCCCTGGACTTGCACCATTCGCATTCACACCAACACCGATAACAACACCTGGCGCATAGCTTTGTCCCTCAGCAGCATCGACATACAACACACTTAAATTCGCGAGAAAGGGAAAGGTTGCAGGATTGGCAAGAAGGGAAACCGGTATCAAGTTCACGGGAATGCCTGGTTGCTGTGCGGAGGCTCCAAAGCTCCATGCGGCGACGAAATCTGCAAACGGTCGGTTCTGCATTTGCATTTGGACTTGTGCTTGAGGCGTGGAAGTGGCTAGGAGGATGGCTACAGGTGCTGGTGTTGATGTCGTCTGTAATGAGGGTAGTGGCGACGTTAGTGTGTGCGTAGTTAAAGGTGTCCCCGATCCAGATGTGGATAAAGGTTGAGAGCATGAGATGGCTGATGGGGAGGTACTGTTGATGGAGGTATTGACAATGACGCAGAATCTTGTAATGACGGTTGATTAGGCGCCGAGATACTCGCAGTATTCGCAGTCATCATATTGGAAAACTCCCTGCTGGCATTCCTGGTCCCATTGGCGGAGTCCCGTTTTTCGGCTTAATGTAAGACTTGGACTGTAGCCCGGACCAGAATGATCGTACGTCAAAGACGTGGGGTTGAAGTTCAATATATCCTTCGCCGTCAGCGTTGTCGCATTCCTATGACCCAGGGGAGGTTTCTTAGTCTCGGAGGCGGACACTAGGGTTGACGTAGCAGAAACTAGGCTGGGGCTGGGGCTCTCACTGGTGAACGGTAACAGCGTTGGAAGCTGAGCAGGTTGTTGTGGTAGGGAGAACACTGATGTGTTGCTCGCTGGGAGAGGTGGAGACAACAGAAGCCGCCTGGGCAGAAAGATTGGATACCATGGAGCTGTTGGCAGTGATATGTCCATTCTGCGAGGAGGAGGTAAATTGAAGATTCTGTGTCTGCGCTTGGACGAGTGTATCCAGGCTTTGCAACGTCCGAGAGGAACTAGTCTCAGTTGGGGTAAGCAGGACTGAAGGGACGAACGACATGTTCTGTGGGCCGAGTGAAGTCCGAAACGGAGGCGCTGTAGGTGTTGCTGCCCCTATTAACAAGGTTTATCCCTGTAAGAACTGTTTTCTTGGCTTGAGCCGTCCAAAACGATGTCCAAGGTATAAGATCGGCTTAGGGAGTTGACCCATGATTTTTATAACGGATCCGGAACCTTGGATGACGAGGAGACAAAGTGTCGTTTTCGGTGGCGGCTGGGAAAGTAGTTGACATCGGGTATGGCTTTGGCCCTCGTTAATGCGAGTGGTGGAAGTAGAGATTTTCCACTTCATTAAGATTCTGTCTTTGCTGTACGTATGCAACACCCAAATGTTGGCGTTGATGTAAGTTCAAAGATTAAAGCAAAACTACACACCCAACCATGCTCAACTTTCATCTGCGCATACTGCAACCGCATCTGCAACCGTCCTGAGAGCTAGATAGTATGAGGCATCCAGTCTCGTCTACTTGCACCGACGTAAGAAACCATTGATACAATCATCGGATTTGCCAATGGGGGTATAAGAAGTACGATTATGAAACTCCAATTTAGCTGTATAGCCGGCAAGAGAAAAACGCGCTTCTGCGTCGATAGCGTTGATGGAGGCCAACGCGAAGCGGGAGTTGAGCTTGGCTCTATTCCATTGAACAAACGTATGTCCTTCCTGATTCGTTGATCTGACAAGTTGATTGAGAACAAATTCCGATTTTTTGGTACGATTAGGGAAAGGCGATCCGCCGAATGCGTCTGCGACAGCGAAGGATGTGTAAAAAGAGGAGCTGGATGCGAGGATCAAGGACCCGTCTAAGCTGCCGGCACACCTTACGTGTAAGGAGCACGAAAGGAAAGTAAGTAGAGTGGATGTTGATGTACATTCATCCATCTATTCCATGGTCTCCACTGAACTCGATTATTCTTAGTCGCTATATGCGAACTCTCCGACTTTGACTCTTCACTTTTCTCGCTTTACATCCATAAAAATTATGCTCAATTTTACGGTGACCTTGATGAATGCCAAGATGTAATTGATTGGCTCAGCTGGGTGGACGGCAGTAGTGGTGAAGTGGTCAGTGACCTTCTTTTCCCTCCCTTTCCTTATGGTGATTCATGCGGGTCGCATCACTTCATAACAGAGGTATCAAGCCAATCTTCATCGGTTTCACCTCCTCACCCCTGGCACTCTATACCCTCTTCCTTCACCTGTCCCGCGCCGTTCTCAAAGAATCTTAAAACTGGAATCTTTCGACTACATTGCCAAGGAGAAGGAAGCCTGGGAAGCCGCTAATGATACAAATGATACAAGGTATTGGATGACCGTGAATAGTACCTTGGGCTCGGCTGAGTCGCTAAACAGTGTATGTCTCTTGGAATATTCTATTACACAAGAGGCAAACAGCTAATGTGTATGTATGCTTTTGATTAGGACACGCCGGGACGGAGTAAATTGGAAGTGATATTGGAGCTAGGGGCTAAAATTGAAGCAAGCGCACAATGGGGTAAACAAGAGGGGAGACTTGAGAAATGAAGGATTCCCCGCCTTCCTACTCGTCATTCTCGAAACTCAAGTCCATGAATAACGGGGGACAGAGCGGGAAACAGGTGGATGAGGATGCGGTTGACGATGAAGATCAAGCCCTCGTGGAGGATGAAATAGATATCGGGGTAGCGACGAAGCCCGGCGGTATAGGGGACGATGGCGCGAGTGGTAACTGGCTGGAGAGCGACGACATTGAGGAAGTTTAATTGGTACTCTTCGTATCAATGCAGGCTACCGAGCTGCCGGTTTTCTTGATGATCACGAATGGTAATATCTCTCTTGCTGTCCTGTGACATTTCTTTGAATGAATCTAACACCGTTCATTCAGCCCGTTTAGCTCTCCGATACAGAAGAACAATATGCGTACCCCATCCTTTGGCCTCCCACCCCTCTTCAAACCCAACCTCACATCGTTTCAATACGTCTCGACTAGAAGACAGGTACCCGACCAAGTAGGGCAGCACCTCCGATTGTGAAATATTATTTATCACAATCTCCCTGATAGGCAACGCCGGTACTTGAGGAAAAGACGTCAACCAAGTTATTACCATTGGAATTGTCTGGCTCCCGTCCATGTGTAGAACCTCGAGGTGTTGGAGGGGAAGGTGTGGTGAGAGATTGGATAACATGAAAGAGAGGTTGTGAAGGTGAAGGGAGGTGATATCATGGAAGGAGTGGAGGAGCAAGGTCGTGTCAGAGAAGGACTCGAAGAGGAGGGAGGATAGGGTCAAGGAACTTGGTGCGATCCAAGATTTGGCCGTATCAAACGATTGAGTGAACGCGAGGTGAAGTTGTTCGCGGATCAGGGCTGATTTTGAAGCTTTCCCTTGGTTCCCTCCTGTGATAATGACGGACGTTGGATGGAGATGCACTAGGATATCTATGAACAGGTTTTGCAGCGCCGCGCTGGATGTGTATACTGTCGGTTTTCCATCGGGAATCACGAACTTGATTTCTCGCGCGATTTGGCGGAAGCTACATATTGGAGAGGCGATCAAATTCGTGAAGCCTGAAACGTAAGTCTTCAGGAGTGCATTTGAGTGTGATATGGGAGAAGGTGAGAGAGCGGCTCGCGTGAATCCAGCTTTTGCACACGAGGCTGCATGCGAGGAGGGCGGCTCTGGTTTGTCTGTTTGCTGATTCGTTAGTTGAGGCGGCGGTGGGGTTTCCAGGGGTGACACATTTGTGGATGATTAGGTCCGTAAGCTCTGGTGGGATGTGTGGCACCACGCCTGTGGAATGGGTCACACGAGTCTGGACTTTCAAGGGGTGTATACCCAGAGCGGGGAATAGTATAAGACAGAGGTGTAAGTTAGGTAGTGCCGACCAGCTTCCTGCCAATTTTGCGCTGAAGAGGGTGTTAGGCCAGGCGGACCAAGCGTATGGCCGAGGAGCGGAAAAGGTGCAAAGTGCAAAGTGCGTGTGTACAGTTTAGCTTTAAGGCGTCTACAACGTGTTGTCCTGCTGGTTCTCACTCGAACTTTTCTCATAAATATTTTTGAGCCCCATAGTCGTGTGTGCTAGTGTGCAAGACCAAAGCAGTTCTGATGCGCGCTCCGCTTGGTGGGTTCGGGCCATTGTTAGTGAAGCATCAATCTAAATATATGGACTCAGCGATTTATCGGTATTGTGCGAGAAGACTGATATTATTCGGTTTGCGATTGCCTCGGCTCCGTGAGGAAGTTAACCCATGGATCATAATGTGGGTGTGATGGCAATAGCACATAGGCCAAGGTTAAACCCGACTTTCGATCCCAACAATTGGAAGGTTGTAAGAGTATCGCGTACTATATAAGTCATAGCAGAGTACATAAATAAACACGTGAGTGACTCAACCGCTATAGACATTAGTATGTTATGTTAAACAAGTTCCAAAAAAACAAACAAGCAAAGTATGACGGAACAAAAGCTAGCTCGTTATCCCATAAGCTCAGAGTTACGAATGAGGTCCCCTGCCGCCTCTGAGCGCGGAGTGATCCTGCATGGGAACGTAACAGGATACCTAGAGACACGATTTAGCAGCAGGACCCGCCCACATATAGACCAAACGTACGAGATCATTCCGTCCGTGTACTCGGGCTTAAGTTTTATTTCGTTCCCATCACCATCAAGCCCAGGTCTGATATCATACACCGTTAATACATGTGCAATGATCGAGAACAGCGATTCGTCGCTGAGGAAACGCCCGGGGCAGATTCTCCTCCCATAGCCGAAGGCGGCAACGAACGGATCACGAACAGCTGGATCAATCGTGCCGTCTTCCAAATAGCGATCTGGGATGTATTCTTCAGGGTCCTTGAAAGCCTGTGGATCACGCAGGATGGCCCTATAGACCATGAGCTATATTAGGTTATGACGACGTTCGAAAGAGACTACGAACCAGGTACTTCCAATGACGAGGGTTCCCTTGGGAATATAATAGCCATTGTACTCATCGGCATTTGTAGAGGAATGACCCAAACCTAATGGTTTGTGTGAAGGGAGTGGCGAGAAAGTTTAATATGGCGTTACCTATGGGTGTAACAGGTTGCCAACGCATGGTCTCCTTCACCATGGCATTGATGTAGGGTAGCGAGGGGCGATCGTGAAATTCAGGAAGACGGCCTTGAAGGACAGTATCAAGTTCGGCTTGAGCTTTCTTTTGCACTTCCGGGTATAAACACATGGCGAGGAAGAATGTCTGTACTGAAGAGACGGTCTGGCAGTGCCATTGCACAGGTCAGCAAGAATTGAGTGAATTACAGGAGAAGGCGTTTACAGTATCGGCTCCACCTACAATATATCAATGAGCCTTTAAAGGTACGGAGTGGCTTGGAAAGGCGCTCACCAGCATAGGCCACAGCACATGTATCCCTAGCGATCGTCTCCCCGTCCAGGCGATCAGGACGTCCCTCTTCAGGTAAATTTTCGATTAGTTGGGTACAGATCGAAGGAATCGCCTTTCCTTCTTTCTGTGAAGGCGGTCAGACACGAGGACAGAAGCAGTATAAATAACTCTCACCATCTGCTCTTTGACTAACTCAAAGGGCTCATTAGATACTTTATAGTTTACGGCCCGATAATATTTAGCTTTGCGCTTCCAACCGGCACCCGGGAACCAGTTTGGGATGCATTTCATTATCGGAAACACATCGACAAGGAAGCGTCCTGGGGTTGCTGCTTTGGCAATACCTTGAAGGGCCTCCTCAACGTGCTTGACGTATTTATCGTCCGAGTCTTTGACCGTAATACCATACGCGGCTTTCATGATCATTGTCGCAAACGTCCTGTGTCATTTGATGTTACTTCATGGACACGCAGTTCGGTGTTGCGGTTGCTTACAAGCGGATGAGACTCATGAAATCATCAGGGGATATAAGAAGATTTCGGAGGAAGGCCCGAGCGCTGGAAACCTGAATGGGCCTATATCTGCTCACTACGTTCGAGTTGAAATGGTCATGGAATGTACGACGATGGCGGCGCCACCATGAACCATAAGGCATCATTGCCATGTTGAAATCCCAACCCATGCTAGAGATGCAAGAATTCAATTGAAGTCAATGTGCAATGCACGAATGACTTACAGGTCAACGACCATGGGCATGGGTGGGCGATCAGAGTAATTGTTCGAACGTTTCTCGAAAATGTCATATGTCTTCTCCAGGCTTCCCAAGATCAGGAAGCCATGTCCCAGAACGTTGAGGTAAATTATATCGCCTGTGGGTTAGCCGATAAGATAACCTCAAGCCCTGAGCAGAATGACAGTAGCACTGACCGTACACTTTGAACCAATCGTTATACACAAGCCATGGCTTATAGAGAGGAAGGTCGAAAAGGTTCCCGATGATAGGGTATCCTTTCGGTCCGGGAGGCAAGGGAAGGCAATTCGGGTTTGCTTTGCGTTCGCGAAAGTAGGTATCCAGCCATCGCACGGCAACGAGACAACCAGCAAAGAGCACGAGAAGACGAGAAACAGAGTCCATGATGGGCACCCGAAGGAATGTGGACCTACACCGAGGGGATTATATGGGTCCATTTTACTTGAGCCGATCGAGCATGAGACCCCAGCAGTACTTACTAGTGTAATGCCGCCTCGTGAAAGCGATTCCTCGTGTTTCTGATTAGGATTTTCCTGCACATCGATGGCGTCAAAAAAAGAAAGTCAGCGGGCCTGACAGGCGTCACGTACGAAGTGAACTAGGTAGTGACAATCTGTTCAAAGTTCATTGGACAGGAATAGGTAACGATTGCATACTTAGACAGGGAGGAAGTTAAAGTGTAGGGTTTAATCTCACTCGAGCCGCAGATTCATTTTGCGGCATGACGTTGACCAAAAGACGATGGTGTTTCTGCAAATGATGCTTTCAGGTTCTGAGTTCTTGTTCCTCACGGGTTCGTTGCTCAGGGTAGGTGCTGTGCAAGATTAGCTCTTTAAGAAGTAAGAGAGCAATAGAAGACTTGAGATGCCATCGTAATAGTTCACCATGCCAGTGGCAAAGAAGAGCTCATTGCGCTCAGGTGATTCAATATGCCCAGGCTGCTAGGACAGTACCCGAACGAAGTGTCCCACGTCAAGAGTGGGGTTGATACAGCAGGAGGAATGTTGAATACTGATAAGGTACACACACTCGCATCCGTTTCACCTGGGCGTTTCTAATACATGGTATTCAGGCTTTGGGATTCAGTAGCGGCACAACTCTGGGCAAGCGATGCAGACTACAGTGGCGTCTTCCGGCTTGATGGTAGCTTTTCTCGGCAGTTTCACTGGGCTCGGTTTGGTGTTCATTATTTTCAAAAGAAATATATTGTTCGTTAAGTAAGTAATATTCTGGTTTCGGTGGAAACCAATTCAAGTTGCTCTGAGGTGCATGTCTCAGGATCCTGTATGAGGTCCGAACAAACAGCATGGGAACACTTACCCACTCCGGCGTCAATGTGCCGAACAGGAACAGCAGATCGACTCACACGAATAAACAAGTCGAAGCGGCGTGGAGTTTGGGGAGGTTCAGTTGAATGTAGTTGGCACTCGATGCTTAGCATTCATCATTCAGATTACGTTTGGCGGAGCCTATCGGACTGGAAAGCACCAAGGTCGCAACTTCAAGCAACCAAGTTTGACATTCCCGTAACAACCTTCAGCCCCCGAGTACATCTTATGGGGATCTCCTTGTTTGACACTACTCCGTCGGCGGACAGCGTCGAGTTTCCCTTTAGCAGGGTGGTATTCGAGATCAAACTCTTGCATGGGATGGGAACCAAGGGAATGCTCAGAAAGGACGTGGTATAGTCCAGCGGGTCAGGGAAGACGTAATGAGATCGGCGATAGGTTATGCGTCTGAAGAGAGGGTATGTTGTTGAAGATGGGGGAAGACGGAAGGAAGGTGAACGAAGGAAGTGTGCCATACATAGACTAAAGATATATAAAAGTACTAGTAGATGGCATGCATATCTCACGGGGTAGCAATAAGTACCTTTGCATGATATGCTCTAAGCGGCGATGTGATCAGTAAACGGTCGGTTCTGCATTTGCATTTGGACTTACGCTTGAGGCATGGGAATGCTTGGAAGGATGACTAAGGGTGTTGGCGTTGACGCCGTCGTCAACGAAGGTAGCGATGACGTTGGTGTGGGCATAGTTGAAGGTGTGCTCGATCCAGATGTGGGTAAGGGTTGAGAGTATGAGACGGTTTGTGGGAAGGAAAGGGTTGACCCTGGCGGTATTGACGACGACGCATGGAAAAATTCCCTACCGACGTTCCTGGTCCCATTGGTGAAGCGCCGTCTTTCAGCGTAGGGTAAGACTTGGACTGCAGTCCGGACCGGAATGGATCGTACGTCAAAGACATAGAGTTGAAGTTCAACATATCCCTCGCTGTCGGTGGTGCCGTATTCCTATGACCCAAGGCAAATTTCTTGGTCTTGGAGGTAGACACTGAGGTTGACTTAGTAGAAACTGGGGTGGGGCTACGGCTCCCACTGGCGAATTGATTGCCATGGCTCAAGGAGGAAGTTAAGCCATTGATCATGGTAGGTACAATGATAGTAGTAAAAAGGCCAAGGCTAGATCTCGACTTTTGATTTTCAACGAATAGAGGGTTGTGAAAGCATCACGTACTATATACAGTATGTCAGTGTAGAATACATCAACGAACATGAGAGTGAAACGCTGGACACCAGTACATTGTATCAAACGACTTCCAAAAAAACAAACGAGCAAAGTATGACCGAACGAAAGCTAGACGAAAGCTAGCTCGTTATCCCATAAACTCAGAGTTCCGAATGAGGGCCTCCGCAGCCTCTGAGCGTGGAGTGATTCTGCATGGGAACTTCACAGGATACCTAGAGATACGATTTAGCAACAGCACGGACACATGTAGAACTAACGTACGAGATCAATCCGTCGGTATACTCGGGCTTAAGTTTTATTTCGTTACCATCACCATCAAGCCCAGGTCTGATATCATACACCGCCAGTACATGTGCGATGATCAAAAACAACGATTCGTCACTGAGGAAACGGCCTGGGCAGATTCTTCTTCCGTAACCGAATGCGGCAACGACTGGATCACGAACCGCAGGATTGATCGTGCCATCCTTCAAGTAGCGATCTGGGACGTATTCTTCAGGGTTCTTGAAAACTTGTGGATCGCGCAGGATGGCCCTACAGACCATGGGCTATATTGAATTATCGCGACGTTCCAGGGAAATGCTGACGAACCAGGTGCTTCCAAGGACGATGGTTCCCTTGGGAATGTAATATCCATTGTACTCGTCAGCGTTTGTAGAGGAATGACCCAAACCTAAGGTTCTGTGTGAACGGAGTGGCGAAAAAGCTTGATATGACGTTACCCATTGGTGTAACAGGTTGCCAACGCATGGTCTCCTTCACCATGGCATTGATGTAGGGTAGCGAGGGGCGATCGTGAAATTCAGGAAAACGGCCCTGAAGGACAGTATCAAGTTCGGCTTGAGCTTTCTTTTGGACTTCTGGGTATAAACACATAGCGAGGAAGAATGTTTGCACTGCAGAGACAGTCTGGCGGTGCCATTGCACAGGTCAGCAAGAATTGAGTGAACTACAGGAGGAGACGTTTACAGTATCGGCTCCACCTATAATATAAGTGAGCCTTTGAAAGTTCGGGGCAGTTTCAAAAGGCACTGACCAATATAGGCCACAGCACAGGCATCCCTAGCGATCGCTTCCTCTTCTATGCGATCAAGGTGTCCCTCTTCGGGCAAACTTTCGATTAATTGGGTACAAATCGAGGGAATAGCCTTCCCTTCTTTCTGCAGGGGCGGTAAGGCACGAGGACAGAGGCAGTATAACTAACACTCACCATCTGCTCTTTGACTAGCTCAAATGGCTCATTGAACACCTTATAGTTTAAGGCCCGATAATGTTTAGCTTTCCGCTTCCAGCCGGCAGCCGGTAGCCAGCTCGGGATGTACTTCATTATCGGAAACACATCGACAAGGAAGCGTCCTGGAACTCCTGCTTCGGCAATGCCTTGAAGAGCCTCCTCAGCGTGCTTGACGTATTTATCATCCCAGTCTTTGACCGCAATACCATACGCGGCTTTCATGATCGTTGTCGCAAATGTCCTGTGTCGTTTGCTGTTACTTCACGGGTACATGGCTTGGCGTTGTTTTTACTTACAGGCGAATGATGCTCATAAATTCATCAGGGGAATCGAGGAGATTTCGGAGGAAGGCGCGAACACTAGAAAGTTGAATGGGCCTATATCTGTTCACTACGTTCGAGTTGAAATGTTCGTGGAATGCACGACGATGGCGGCGCCACCATGAACCATACGGCATGGTTGCCATGCTGAAATCCCACCCCATGCTACAAATACAAGGTTTCAATTGAAGTCAATGTTCATTGCGAGAATGACTTACAGGTCAACGATCATAGGCATGGGTGGACGATCAGAATAATTGTTCGAACGTTTCTCGAAAAT
>JAEUWS010001105.1:0-20837 GCA_018524945.1 Podaxis sp. C-F-92630
CATCATTGCCTTCAACCAATGGATTGCTCTTCTTGGTTTGCTTTTGCTTCCTTGGTGGCATAACATTGGATGGTGATAAATCCATAGATACTGAAGGACATGGGATCAATGAAGCTTGGACTGGCATCCATCTTAGGATAGGCATGTGCTGTGGTTAACACATGACACTCCACAAGGCATTGGCCTCATGTGCCTAACCTCATGAAGATACATGTGTGTTCTGATTCAACCAATACCCATCATGCCCACCACGAAGGCCCCAAAGCCAAGAGCAGGCTGCTTCTATACTGCTGAAGAACGCAATGTCCTCCGAGAATTCAAGGAGGAATATCGATCTCAAGATATGCCACTGGCTCGGACGCATATATTCAAGGCAAAGATATTACCAGCGATATTCAATCATTGGACAAGGAATAGAACGATGCCGCTCAGTGACAAAGAGGCAAACAAACAGGTCAAGGTGAGAATACCTGTGGCAATGTGTAGCTGCAGCACGAAAACTAATCGACTGTAGGAGCTGGGCAAATGGATTGGCAACAATTGGCGACCCTATGTGACAGCCAAAGCAGCACAAAGTACTGCCTGAATAACGTATATTGATGTGGTCTGCAAGAAGCACAGGGAAGCTGTAGAGGAAGAACTTCGGCACATTCTCCATGTTGACACCATTGACCCATTGGAACGTGCATATTTCCAAAACCACACAAAGGCAGCAAAATTGGTGTACCAGAAGATGAATGAAGAACAACAGAAGGCAATCAAGGATGAGATAGAGAGATTCAAGAGGGAGGGGAATGATATGGAGACACACCAGCAGTAGGTGCCAGTCCAATATTCAGATGCTGGAGGCACTAATGCCAGGCACAGGCTTGCAAAGAAGGAAGCACATGAAAGGGTTGTTCAGTGGTTGAAGAAATGTTGGCTTGAGATGGGATTATTTACAATGACATTCTGGGGCTATATTTGAGAAGATGGGAAGTTTGTGGTCAATGTGTGAGCATTTCTGGACTATCTTTGATATTGGACATTAATGGAATGACCTTAGCTATGAGGAAATGGGGAGAAATATGGCTGTGGATGCAGCAAAATTCATAGAACTACACAATGCTACAATATCATGCTTGAAATGGGGGTTTGGAGAGCACATTAAGGACCTTGAACAAGCAAAGCAGCATGGGGGCATAGTGCTGACCCTTCTGGCACCCAAAACTCCATTGATTGGCATGACCCCAAGTGGATTCCCAATATTATCAGATGTCGCAATTGCAGGAAGGAGGAAGGAGGAACTAGAAGATCTAATGAGGTCTTATTTGAACATTCACTACCATATATTTTTGTCTTATGAATGCATTATGTGCATCTCACAAGGAAGCAGGATTGGTGACTGGCAATGTCAAGAAACATGTGCCATTCAGCAGTCTTGCAAATGGCACTTCAAACTTTGTTGTGCCACAGTACCTGCCAGATAGCTTTGTCATGTGGGATCCCTGGAATATGAGGAAAGATGATATATTGAAATTCCTTAGCCATGTCTTGCAATGCCAGCTGGACAGGCCCGAAAATGCATTCTGGTTCCAGATGTATGAGGTGAAAAAGGGTGAACTATCAGCCACAGTGTATCCCAACAGTGTGTGACATCACCTGGCATCAAGGTGGGAGAGGAAAAAGCATCAGAAGAAGCTGAAACAAGGAGGAGATGGTCTGGAAGATGCTCTGCTGCATGAGGGGTCACAGCCAGGTGATGGTGGCAATGTCACTTCTGGGGCAGATGAGTATGTCACAAATGCTGGAGGGCAAGAACCTCAGGGAGGAGATGAGTCTCACAGCCCTAGTATTACTACTGGAGCCAACTGGGCTTGGGATGATGCTGATAATGCTGGAGACTACCTCAAGAGTTGTGCTAACCCAGGTGCACTTGCACATGCCAGAGAACAAATTGGCATCACTGGGCCAACTGCCAGTGCTGATGCTGAGGAAAACACCAGCTGTAGTGTTACTTCTGCAGCACATATGCAGGAATGCACTGCAGACAGTGTCAGGGGTTTGGATATCAGAAGGGCATCTACATGTGCTGCTGGAGGAACTGGCACCTTTGAATCAGCTGCCTCTCCTGATGCCGAGAGTTACACCAGTGGAATGATCACAGCCCTAGCCCCTTATGTGGGGGAATGAGATGGCAATTTGGTTGTGGAAATGGCAGCTCCTTCAAGTAATCCAGCTCTGGACATTCCTGGCATTGTCATCCTCAACCAAGAAGCTGCTGATGCACTGATGGCACTTGGAATAAGTCCTGGCCTGCTGGTCAATGGCCCTGGAGATGGTGATCTGCAATATGCAGTACCAGTTGCAACTATGGCATTGATATGCAGTACTAATCCCAAACAGGCACCTGAGTCAATGCAGGAAATGTCAAATACTCCCCCACCCATCATCTGGCCACCACTTGAAAACCAACATCAGGTTGCCGGTTGAAGTAGTGGCCACAGGCAACACAAAACATCAGATCAGTTAGCAACCGAGGAGGCCATGGCTATAACAAAGCAAGTAAAAGGGTGCAGGAATAGAAAGCCGAACGTGCAATATTTACAGTGAAGCTGAGTCGGGGAAATGCTCTCATAAAGCTGCCTTCAGCAGTAGTGACAGGCATTGCCAGCACTTCGGTGGGACTTGTATATGCAGTCGGCACATAGTAAAACTGTGATTATATTGCCATTCAAAAAATAAATATGACGATTGTCTACTACTCAGTATCCATTGAATCCTCTGATGTTTGTTTTAAGTAGCACTGGGAGAAAGGTGAATTGTGAATGGACCAAGGATGATGTGGGTGGGATGTGGGGGAATGGAATGGCAACAGAACCAATGGAGAATGTGGTGTAAGACCCACCACTGTAATCAGAGACCATGCTGGCAGAGGTGGCCAATCATCCCATGAAAGTGGGGGAAAAGGTTGTGCTGGTGTTTGAATTGGGGAATTAGCTGGTACAGGAGGTGGTGGGGAATCCAAATGGGACATAGGTGGCATTTGTGTAGGTGACAATGGTGCTGACATGGAGGTGGCAGGTTCAAGTGCCAATATTGCTGGTGGTGTGGGGTCCAAAGGTCCACACAATTGCACTGTTGAAGCAGGTGCTGAGGGCAGGGTTGTTGGTGCTGGTGCTGGTGCCAGTAACACTTGCAGTTGTGCCCTACTGGTTCCAGCACCAGGGGAATCATTGTCCACAGTTGCATTGGGTCTGCCAATATATATTGCCTCCACAGCTGGGGATGCCCAGCTGGCTAGTCCCAACCGTCTCCCCTGAGGCCAAGAAACTCACATACCTCATTCACCTTCCAGATGAGGGCATCAACTCCCTTTTCCAGGTGCTCCAGATGTCCCACTGCATTGGCTTGGGCAGCAGTCATTCTTGCCCCAGTCCTTGTTATTATAATGTCCAGTTGCCTGGCCAAGCCCCTCATCTTCCCCTCCAGTTCATTGAGTCACCATACTGCATCGTCATGAGTGTTATAATGACATGTCATGAGGTCCAAGACAGATGCCCCATAGGCATCAATCCCTTTGGCCACTTAAGCACAGCAGTCAGTGGAGAGTGGAGGTAGATGGCAGGCTACTTACAATCTTCTAAATCAAGGTGCATTCTCAGGGGTGGTGACTTTCTGTGTTCACCTGATGTGCCCAGGGCTGCTGAAGACTGTGTGGGAGGGGGCTGGACAATTTGTGGGCATAGGTTAGGCCAGTTGGGAGGTTGTGCTGGTAGTGCCAAAGAGGAGGCTGCAGGTGCCAGAACCAGTGCTTGCTCACCTGCAGCTACTTGCTTCAGCAGCTCCTCGTCCTCATCATTGGATATCTCCACATACTCAAACTTTCACTTGTGCATTTCCTGTGGGCATTCCTCCTGAGCCTGAGCTGATCAGATTGGGACCAGATTCTTGGGGCCCCATTGCTGTGGTCACCACTCCCTTGTTTGCCTGCTGGTGACAATGCTACAGTGCATTTTGAGTGTGCGGCAACTGACACAGGCTCCACCTCTGACATTCTCCTGGCATGCAATGCCCCATGAATCACAGTGCTTGCAGGATGGATCGTTGATCCTGCCAGATGCCCAAGGTGGTCACTGAATGAATAGCTTCATTGCCAGTCGGTTCGCCACCACATTCCTACTTCCCTCCCCTTCCTTTGCCTTCCCTTTCCCCTTCTTATCTAACTTGCCCTTACCCTTGTTTCCTGTCCTAGGTCCTGCTTTGTCCTTCTGCCCTTGATCCTGTAGTGGCAATGAACTGTTAGACAGTTGGTATTCATCCATATCTGTACCTGAAGACTCTCCCAGTGGCAATTTGACTGTTACTTCCAGGGCTTTCTCCTTTGGCTGGCTACCTCTAACAGCCAGTTTCCATGATGGCCCTGGTGCATGTCTTGCCAGAGCCCTGGGTGTGTCATGCACTTCTGCTGGCAGTGCTGAGTCTGTATCTAGGTCCATAGGTTGGTCCACAGGTGCTGTTGTTGCTATTGCTGCTGGACTTTGAGGGCAAGATGCTGCCACCCAAGCTGCTGGCATAGTGACTGCTGCTGGTTGCTGCTACGGAAACCCCACTTGACCAGGCTCCCCTTCATGTGGTGCCATATTCACTTCTGTAGGGGCTTGCACTGGGGGAGTTGGTAACCACTCTTGCTGTGTTGCCACTGGTGCTGGGGATCCTTTTCGTTCTTCAGCACCCTGAATACTATCCCTCTGAAAACATGTCAGGTCTTGTATGTTGTGACGGGACATGTCACTCACCTTTCTGGCCTCATACTGTGCCAACTGCTCCCGCACCCAGTCAGCATAACTGGGTTTTTTTCCGTTTTTCTGCCAGTCCATGATCATAACCATTATGAACATATGTTTCTTGAATGCCACCTTGATATCAGCATCGCTGCTGTTCAAATGGGCAAATACATCCAGCTGCAAGGGTTCAGAGATTGTACACCACATGTGGACAAGCTACACACACCATCTCCTTCTTGCTTCTCCTCATCACCTCCACAATGGTGCTGTCATACACAGCCTGCCAAAATCAATCTTCCAATCTCCCAAGCATTTTCAAAACTTCAGCAGTGGTTGGGTTGGACATGATAAGGGTGAGATGATGGATGCCAGTGGTGATGGTTCAAGTTGTATCGAAATTTTTTAACTTTAATCATTGCCCTTTGTTTGAATATGATCACATGATTCCCATCAAGCTCACCACACATGGGATCCAGTTAGATCTTTTAGCTGAACATTCCAGATAATCAGTAGTCCATCTCAAACACCTTGCCCCCCACCTTCAGAGCCCTGCACATGGATTCAGCCCCAAATTCCAAAGACTTGTTGCTCTCTGCTGAGATGCCAATGTCATTTGCCGTATGCACCACCACACAAGGAGAACATTACCTGGTTCCCTCATTCCTCAAGGATGCCACCCAAAGTGCATTGGATTCTGAGGTGATGAAAAGGAATCTCATGGCTGATCATGCTGCTGGTGGTGTAAGTTTCCTTCCTCCTGACTCTTGTCAGCTCTCTGCTGGTTCCAACTTGCCCACTGGCCCTATTGCTGGTGCTATCTACCTGTCGGTCATGTTGCCCACATTCCATCCTTGCCGGTCCTGTTGCCAGTTCTCCCATCCCTGCTGGTTACTTTTGTAGGGACTGCCTTTATTCTCTCGTTACCCGCGTTGTTTTCCTTGAGGATCCTCCTGCCATCACCCCATCTCCTGCTGGCTCATTTACTAGTTTGACAGTATCTGCCAGCTCACATGCCCATCTACTCCCCCTTGCCATCCTAGTTATTTATTTCCAATATAGCTTAATTTTGCTAATCTATCTTTTCTCTTCAATGTCCGTCTTAGCCACAGTTGAGGGACAAGCTTCCCTACCTCCTGATCAATGCCAGAAAAATTATGGTGCCTGTTGTGCTGGTCAGTCATTCCTACTTTTGCTTAACCAGCAACTGACAACCTTACCTTCTAGGGCTTGATGGAGCACGAACTCCTCACCCTTCATGCCAAGGTCAAAGCTCTTCAGCAGCAATATGGCTTAAGCTACAAGGACACAGCCCATCATCTTTATCATTCTGAGGCCCAGAAGCTCAGGGCAATTGAGCATGCCATAGACTCAATTAGGGAGCTTGGCGAGCACATCGATGTGTTGGTTCAGCATGACATAATGAAGAAGATAGTTGACATTGATCATGGCACAAGTCAGAATACTAGGCTTTTGCATGATACAGGCTTGTAATGTAGCATAGGGCAAGAATCATTTTTGGTGTGGACACCTGGTCAACTCATTAATTATTTCTTAGTTAAAATCAATGCTGGTGGTTGCAGGAATGTGCCGGTTATGAATGCCGGCGAGTGACGCATTTGCATAAGTGCCAGTCCTCTGCTGGGCAAACATGATGCCTATGCCAATGTTGTGCTGATTATGGTACTGTGCCAACTTGGAAATTCCTGGGGAAGCCAGTGGGCCCATTGTGACTGCTTGAGTCACTACATTGTATGCGCCCACTGGCTCGTGTCACTCGATACAATGTAGGTGGACTATGTGGTCATTCAAGCCTCTTTGCACAAATCCCCTCTCTGGAATCACATCACAGTCCACTACCTAATCCACAACATGAGGTTGGAGCAGACTCCAGATAGCATTGATCATGCTAGATGGTTACTCAAGATTGGAGCTGGGAATGAGTTGGCTAATGATCAGACTCTCCAGATTCCTGCTCCCATGTGTTGTCCCAACCTCAACTCCTTGATCAACTCCATCTATCCTAACATCCAATTCCCAATGCCTGACCAATACTTCCTGGACAGGACCATCCTCTCTGCCAAGAATGATAAAGTTGACATCCTTAATGCTTCAATCCTTGGCAAGTTCAGACCTGAGGTTCCTCCCCACATTCTCATGAGTGCAGACTCTATTCAGCTGGAGAATGACCAGTTAAACAATCACCAGCCTTATCCAACAGAGTACCTCAACTCACTCAATACAAGTGGTCTGCCTCTAGCAAAGTTGGTGCTTAAAGAGCATTGTCCAGTGATGCTTCTTAGGAACTTGGATCCATCAAAGGGACTGTGCAATGGGACCAGGATGATTGTGGAGAAGATAGAGAGGAGAGTTCTGAGGTGTAGGATCATTAGTAATGACCCCAAGTTTCATGGCCAGACAGCTTTGATTCCCAGGATCACTTTGCAGCCATCTTCAGAGAACTTACCCATTCCTCTCAAGCACAGGCAATTCCCAGTTTGACTTGCATTTGCATTGACCATCAACAAGTTTCAGAAGCAGTCAGTGAAGCATGTTGGGACTAACTTGGAAACATCTGTGTTCTCTCATGGACAGTTATATGTTGCTCTCTCAAGGTGTCCTTCAGGAAGAAGGATTAAGGTGTTGTTACCAGAGCAGGAGGAGAACAGGAAGACTATGAATATAGTGTACAAAGAAGTACTCTCTGGACTTCAACTTGGACAGATATAGTGTACAATAGTAGGTTTGAACTCTGAACTGGAATGTACTTTGAAATCTGAATTGGATTGTACTTTGAACTCTGAATTGGATTGTGCTTGGGACTCTGAATTAGATTGTGCTCTGAACTCTGAATTAGATTGTGCTCTGAACTCTGAATTAGATTGTGCTTTGAACTCTGAATTAGATTGAGTAAATTGTGCCAATGGCATGGGTACCAGCCTAGTCTATAAAGAGTGCTACAGTGGGCCTGGGAGAGCTTGGGGGAGGCCTGGGAGTGATGGAGGGGTCCTGAGAGTGATGGGGGCTGTGTTTTGGAATGAGAGGCTGTGTTGTAAAGAATGGCATGTCAAGTATGGGAGTGATGGAGCTATCTAGCATGTGACATCAGGTGTGAGAATGCCAGAGCTTAGTCAGATTTGTCAGCTTTACTAAACTTAGAAATTCTTTGTCAGCTGACTAATAGCTGACAAATCAATGTCTCAGGGCTTTTTGCAGTCAACCCATCAATCAGTTCAGTGATCTTGCATCAATCAATAGTGATTTCAACTAAACTATGGCTGTTGATTCAGCTGGCATACATGTACACTGGATGACTATATAAATCACGAAAAAATATATTAAAATTTAAGGATTATACTAGGACTGTAGATAGGGCTACTGAAGTGAGTGAGGTATGACTGTTGGGGCTTTTAGAGTGGATGCTCAGCTAATATATATGTAGATTGGATGACTGTATATAAATTGCAAAAAAATAGTAAATATATATATAAGATACCTGTTATGAACTTACACCAAAAGTCAAATATTTCTATATTCACAATTATAATTTTCTTTATCTTTTCTTTACTAGTTTTCTTATGATTTGTACTTGTATCTTTCAGATTGTTATGACTTCCAATTGTTTGTAGTTTCTTTAGTTTCTCTTAGAACTTGATTATAAATAGTTAATCTATTTATAAAAAAAAACACTTCAACTTCTTGAGTTCTTAACTATTCTTAGTTCTGTTGATGACTAAAGAAGTGTCTATATTTATTGAAATTTTCTCATCAGGAAGTACAAAGAAGTCACACCTTCTTTTCTCAGTAACCACCACCTACTGCTCAGTGGACTGGTTATTTGTAGCACAAGGAATAAACTGTACTCATTCTAAATCACTATGGCTGACTCTAAGGAGTCTTTTAGCCTTGCCAAGAAAGCTGCAGCCAGTCTGTGCAATGTTACATGCTGCTGCCATTCCAGCACTAGTCTAGCACCATCTACAACTCAACCACACCTTGCATCTGAAGGCCCTTTCAATGATGTTGAAGACAAACAAGTCCTTCACATCCCTCGACACTCCTCACCTACTCCTTCACTCAGTACTAAATGCTCCATATCAACAGACACCCAACTCACCAATAAGGCCAGTAAGGCCTTACATTTTGGTGATGCCACTTCTGTAGCCCATTCCATTGAGGAAGAAGATGAAGCCACATCTTCAGACAGTAGGAGCACTGCCTGCTCCTTACACCTATCTATTGCCCTGATAGACAATAACATCATGTCTCCTGAAATTGCACCATCCTCTCACCAAGTCCCCACTGATGCTCAACAAATTGCAGCCTCATATGGTTTTGTCCCCTCCACTCCTGGGGCCACTTGGGACAAACTCCAACCCACAGACCCCCTCCCATCCATCCCCACTTTTTCCTCACCTGCTCCTATGCCTCATGCCACCACTGAGGCATCCCATGGAATGGATGAGTTAGCCATCAAAAATGGCATTATCAACTCCCTATTTGAAGTTGATACTCATTCCACTGATCAATCCAAACTATGCCTGGAAGTCATTGACATCCTCTTTGACTTTATTAATTCAGGCCTCAACACCACAGTTGAGAACAATTCTCAACTCACATCTCTTTCTAACTGGCTCTTGCATCTTTTGACAACTATCTCCAAGAGCCCCAGTCTTATGAATGCCCAGGTCCCTTATAATGGGACCCACATCTCACTTCACAACTTCATCTCTCTCCAGTTCCCTCCTCCCCTCCCTTCTCCTTTTCCTGCATATACTCATGCACCCTCTCCTACTCCCACCCCTATGTCAACTGCTAGGTGCAAACAACAAAAGTGGGACAAATGCTCAGCCCCACCCCCTTCCACTCCATCTACAGTCCCTGTAACCCCCACTCCCTCTTCATCACTTTGTCAATTTGATGAAGACACCCATAAGGAAATAGAAATCAGCAAGGTTCAGTTGGCTAATAAACCAGGTAAGCCTTTGTCTAAAAATATGGATATTGATACAGTCCCTCCCACATCCACTATCCATGTAGAGGAGACTACCAGTCCCTCTACAGGTGAGACTAGCAGTCCACCATGTCTTGAAGAGACTATGCATCCTTCTGGAGGCAATCTCAGTGTGTGGTCCCTCATAGGCAAATGCAAAATGCCCACCCCTCTAAAATTGTGTGATGGCCCTAGTGCCCCTCATACCACTCCCAATCATAATGGCCCTAGTGCCCCCCATGTTAATCCCAGGTCCTCTCCCCCTTCCTCTTCCCCTCCCCCAGTCAACAATAGCACTAAACCAGGTCTGGTGCCCCTTTCCCCTCACCCAAATCCTACACCAATGCTGCTTCCTCTCTCCAATTAGATGAGCTGCAAAAATATGCTGCTCTCCAGAACCAATACCCCAAGATGTCCCCTGTAGACATCATCAACTTCTTACATTCCATGGGAGACATCAAATCCCAATTGCCCTCCCCTAAAACTACACCTTGCCCTCCCAACAAACCTAAGGCCACACAAGGCCCTTCTTGCAAAAATGTCATTGTTCCTTTCAATGATATTTTCAAACCCATTATGATCACACCTTTAGGCTTGGTCATTCAAAACTGCAACAACACCCTATATCAGAAGGGCTTCCAAATCAGAGTTGAGTCAGCAAAAATCAACAACAAGACCCTGTGGCTTAACACAAGCAGCATTGCAACTGATGATGAACTCCTCATCATCAAAAAGGCATCACAGACTCCAACAGGTCTGCATTCATCTCTAATGACATTCATGATGCAGTTGTTCCATCTTTACCTGCATTCAAATCATTCATCAAACTCACCAACTTCAGGGAGGATGGTTCCCCCTATACTGCCAATGACTTCAAGGAAGTCATCAAGTCTTCACCATATGCCAATCTCATTAACTACCTAGTTGGTGTCCCTTGCTTCCACCAAGTCTCCCCTCACTCTGACTTGGCATTCCTCTTTTTTGACCTCTGGGACTCCCAAATGGTGTCAAGGGCAAAACTCTTTATTAACTCCACTCTTCTCTTCAAGAACTGTGTGTGCACCTTCTGTAGAGCTACCATGAGGACAGCTTGTCCTTTATATAACCATCACTGGGGATGGGGACACCCTACCCATCTTTGCAAAGCACACAATCCCAGATGTGCCATCTGTGGAGATCCTCATCATACTGACAACCATTGCAAACAGGGCTTTTGCTGCCACAGCAAACCAGGTCCCAACCCCTGTGATCCCACCCCTGCTAATGTCAAAATCTGCCCTCATATCAACTCATTCAAGTGTCTATCATGTGATTCCAAAGAACATCACATGAATGACCCTAAATGCCCATTCTTCTGTCACCATTATGATCAGGATTGGATCTCTAACAAGCTACAAGAAATGAAGATGGAAAAGAACCATCACAATTTCAACTCATGCACTGTTAATGTCTAATCAGCCCCACAACTTCAACCTCTCACACATCTCTATTCTGTTTTATAATGTACAAAAGAACCATGATACAGTACATTTTATTCTAAACTCCCCTTTATTTAAAGACTTTCATTTTCTCTTTCTACAAGAACCACCTCTAGGCTTCATTCAAAACATCCTGTCTACCAAACTCTCTGAAGGAGAACCTTTGGAAGGCACCCCTACTAGCCAAAACTGGCTCATTTTACCTAACTCTAAAGCTAGAACTCTCTCATATGCCAATGCTTCTATATGACACTTACTTCCCCTTTCCAAAACAAGTATCATCAACCATCCTGATTTTCAACTTGTTTCACTTTCTCTTCCATGTAAACAATACTTTCTCAATTGCTACTTCAACTCTACAAATGACTTTTCCCTCTTGTATTTAGAATCTTGTATTCATAAAATCCCCTCCTCCATCACCTGCACAGGTGGAGACTTCAACACCCATTCACCCAAATGGGACAATAGAATAACCCATCACTCTGATAAAGCTGACTACCTAGTTGATGCCATGAACACTCTCAGCCTATCCCTCTCTACTCCCACTAACCATGTGGATGAACACTTCACTCATATTCCTGATGACCCTTCCAAGGGAAAGACTACCATCAATCTCATCTTCTCTATCAGCTCACTAGACAAAGCTCCAACCCACCTCATTGGTCATGATTTTGTTGGTAAATCTGACCATATCCCCTTAATCTCCTGAGTCCTGCTTTTGAACTCAGTTCAACCCATGACCACTAAGTTCATTATACCTAAGGACTCAGAAGAAGAAGCCTCTTTCCTTTCTAAAATCACCCAGTGTTTCAAATCCCTCAAAGCCACTTTTCTCACCAAGGATGACTTGCAATCCTATGCTAACAATCTCCTCTCCATCATCAATGATGAATGGAATTTCCATGCCAAGCCAATCTACATTGGCCCTAAATCTAAACCTTGGTGGAATAAAGAATGTTCTGATGCCATCAAGAAATTCCACCACCAGAAATCCAAGAAAAATTGGAAGTCTTTTCACCAAACTACTTGACAAGTTAAAAGAAAATACTTCAATGACAAAATCCATGAAATATCCCAAGAAAAACATCAGCCCTGGGACCTCATGTCTTGGATTGGCAAATGTTCTCTCCCCCCCACAGAAACCATTTCCTTCCAAGGTCAACCATACAATGAACTCCCCATGCTATGGAATGCTCTTGATTCAATGTACAACTCAGCTTCAAATAGACCCACTTTGCCCAATGAAGTCATACCCCACCTTCCTCAACAACCCACCCATTCTTTTTTTTTTTTTTTTTTTTTTTAAATCAAATTTTATTGCACTAGACTAGCTAATACAAATGGGTGTGCGGAAGCAGTCCCAAGACCGAAACTAAAGAAAAGAAAAGAGAGAAACAAACCAAACTAAAACAAAGATGAGGGAATGGTGGAGCTAGCTGTGAGGCAAGCTTCCTAGGTAAAGTATAGGAAGTGAAGAGAAGAAAAGGTCCTCAATGTATGTCCAGAGCTCCATGGAGGCGGAGTTGCTCTTGTCTCGAGAGACAACGTGTGTTATATTGTTCAAGGGTGACTGGCCCTTGAGGAATTTGATTAGCGAAGGCAAACGTGGTCGGATTGTCCATGAGGAAATTCTGGAGCCAGAACATGTTATTCTGGTCTCCGTAGGGACAATGATATTTAGGACAATCGTTTAGGATGTGATCACAGGTTTCAAGCATTTCGCCATCGCACATGCATGTATTGATATGGCACCCTGGGAAGAAGCGCTCTCTGAAGGCACTGATAGGGGCGTGATTGGTGACGCAATGAGTAAAGCACGCACATAAATTGACGTCAGTACCCATGGAATATTTTAGCCATGAGCCACCATTGGCATATGTTGGTTTGACTGGAGCCATATCCGTGGAGTGTAGAGGGAGCCAATTGTGGCCTCGATAATTAGGAGATGACATGAGGTCATTCCACTTGGAAAGGCATTTGTCAGTGTAGTGTTTTCGAACATAGCCGAGGGATGTGCGGAAGGGAAGGCGCTTGTTATTATGGATACGTAATGACATAGCGAGGCGGTGGGCTTGGTGATGCACAGACCACTTTGCTGAAGATGGGATGTACCAAAAGTTAATTTGGTTGGAAGGAGAGTGGGAGAGCCAGTCACGTATGAGGGGGGCCAACCTGATGGAGTCAGGGTGAGCACTGTGAGGACCATAAGAAAAGAGTCTTTCTGCCGAAGCAATAGAGTCTGTGAACACTATGATACAGTTGCAGTTAAGAGAAGAAGCAAAGGAAATTGCAGAAAAGAGACCGAGTTGAAGGGCATACAATTCAGCATCAGAAGATAAAACCTCCCCACAGGGAAGGACTTGAGAAGAGAGAATGTCAGTGGTAGAAGAGTTGAAGACTAAATAAGAAGACAACACAGAAAAAGAAGACGAATTAGGGACAGAAGCATCTGTAGCAACAACTAGAGAGGAAGGAGAAGAGAAAGCACAATTTCTGACTGCAGAGGCAGCTTCGAGATGTCGCACGTGGGTAGTATCATCCACAGGGGTGGGTATCCTATGGAATGTGATTTGGTTAGCATGGTGATCCATGATACAGTCACCTGGTTTGGCAGCTTGGTGGAGGAGGTCAAATGAGTCAGTGATGAGTTGAGCATCAGACACAAAGTCTAACACTGTAGATCAAGTTTTGGACTCCCAAGCAGCGATATGATCAATGTCTCGAGTAAGGATTTTAAGACCATGTGTTTCGGGGAGGGTATGGTATCTGAATGAGCAGTGCTTAGCTAACTTGAACAGATGAAGATGAATGGGGATGAGGCCTACAATGGCCTCGATGCCACCAGAGGGGGTGGTGCGGAATGCTCTGGTGATCCAGATTGCAGCTGCCTGTTGCATTTTGTTCAATTGTTTGATGAGGCCTTTACAGCACCCATGATGATTGAACCATAAGCAGAAACCATATGTAGCGATGGGAACTACACATGATCTATAAAGGAGGTGTTTGTTCTTGGGAGAGAGGCCTCGAATGGAGTTGCCAAGGAGTCTCATACATTTGACAGTAGAGAGAGCCTTAGTGGAATAGAATCGGACGTGTTCATTGAATGTGAGTCTGCGGTCGAACCAAAAACCCAAATAGCGTAAGTAAGGTTTAGGGTGGATTATGATGGAGTCAGAGCCGCTGGGGTGAATGCGGACTGGAGGATTCGGCTCTTGGGATGGGCAGTTGGAAAAGTGGTAGATCTTGGTCTTGTCGTGTTCAAGAGCAAGACCCATGGAGATGAGAAATTGTTCTATATGACCATAGATAGTACCTAAAGAAAAGGCATTCGAAAAGAATGACTCAGATTGTACTAAAAGTAGTCCGTCATCAACGAAGGAGACTATTTTAAAAGAGGGTGATTTAGAGAATCAATATAAAAGGGGAGATAGGAATAAAGCTGTAAGAATGGGAGACAGGGCAGAACCTTGACCTACTCCTACTGACACTGTAAAAGATGGAGAAAGGAAGTTGTTCCATGAATACATAGTAGTCCTATTTGAAAGATAGTCAACGAAAAAGGAAACGACACAGTCAGGGAAACCATGATGAGATAAAATAGCAGTAAGGAGTGAATGGTTAATTGAAGGGAAAAATTGAGCAATGTCAAAGGCTAGGACACTCGATTTGAGGCCTCTCTTCCAACCGTCGTGTATTAGATGAGTGACATAGACACCTGCATCCTCAGTCGATCATTGGATAAGACCACCAAACTGAAGGGGGTGGACTAATTCGAGCGAAGCCGCATCAAATTGCATGCATTTGGATAGCATCTTCTCAATGAGTTTGCCAAGAGTGTTGAGAAGGACAATGGGTCAGAACATTTTAGGAGTGTTATAATGTGGCTTGTTCGGCTTGGGGATAATGACCGAAGTTGAGTCCTTAAAATATTCCGGCCAGTATGAGAGGTGGATGCAATTAGACGCAAAGTTCACAAAATCATGTCTGAATTTTGAATGAGACATGAGCGATTTGATATGGGCCCATGAGAGATGGTCTGGGCCTGGTGTAGAGGAATTGGAACATGTTTTAAGCACGTCCCATAGTTCTTGGTGGGAGAAAGGATTAAATTCTTGGGTGGGTTGGGGAGGAAGGTGAGAAACGACATCTTCAATGTTTACAGGGCGATCAGATGCTGAATTGTAAGTTTGGTGTAGCGTATCCCATAATGATGGAAGGTCATCGCATGATTTTCCACGAAAAGAAATAGACTCAGTGGGAGGGAGAGAGCATTTGCCAATCCAGGACATTAGATCCCAAGGCCTGCATTTCTCGTTAGATATTTCTGAGATCTTATTGTCATAGAAGGTGCATTTGGCTGCATGAGTTGTTTGGCGGAATTTCTTCCAATTGGCTTTTGATTTATGGTGGTGGAAGTTATGAATTGCTTCCAAGCACGATTTGTTCCACCAAGGTTTAGATTGTTTGCACAATTGTATAGGAATGGCATGTTGGTTCCATTTGCTGGTGATTATGGAATGTAGACTATTAGCATATGACTTGAGGTTGTCGGTATTGGTGAATGATGGGGCGAGTTGTTCAGCCTCAACGATGATGTCAGTTAAGAATGCCGTTTCTTCCTCTGACTCCTTTGGGATTGAGAATTTGGTAAAAGGGGGTGGGACAGGTGAGGAGATGTTTATAATTGCCGAAAGGGGAATGTGATCTGATTTGATAGCCAGATCGTGTCGAATAGAATGTGTAGGATTGATGTCATGATCGATTGAGAACACGAGGTCAATGACAGTGTTATTTTTGCTCGGGTCATCCAGTATATGGGTGTAGATTTGATCTGGTGGGTTATCCAGTGTGGACAGGGTGAGTCCCAAGTTATTCATATATTTGACAAAGCAGTCAGCTTTGGCCGAGTGGTGGGTGGTTTTTGGATCCCATTCTGGCGATCAGACATTAAAGTCTCCCCCAGCACACATGATAGACAACCCACCCATTCCTTCTCTCCTTTCTCATCCCAAGAACTTTGGGATGCACTTATTCCATGTGCCAACTCTTCTACACCAGGCCCAGATCATCTCTCCTGGGCACATGTCAAAAACCTTATGTCCCATTCTAAATTCTGCAATGACTTTGTCACCTTCACATCATGGTGTATTGAGCTATCATTCTGGCCCAATTACTTTAAATCATCCACCTCAGTTATCATTTCTAAACCAGGCAAACCACACTACATAACACCAAAAATGTTTCACCCAATCATCCTCCTTAACATGCTTGGAAAACTCATTGAGAAAATGCTCTCCAAACAAATGCAATTTGAAGCTTCCACCCTGAACCTAGTCCACTCCCTCCAGTTCAGAGGACTTATCCACCATTCTACTGAAGACACTGGTATTTATGTTACCCACCATATTTGAGATGGTTGGAAAAAGAACCTTAAATCTAGTGTACTTGCATTTGATGTAGCACAGTTTTTTCCTTCTATTTCTCATTCTCTTCTGACTCTTATCCTTGAGAGAATGGTTTCCCTACCTGTGTTGTTAATTTCTTCTCTCACTACCTTTCTGATCAATCCACTATTTACTCTTGGAATGGTAAACTATCCCCTACCTTTCCATCTTCTGTAGGAGTAGGCCAAGGTTCCACACTCTCCCCTATCCTCACCTCCATCTTCCTCTCCCCTTTATTATTTAAATTTTCTGACTCACCAAGATGTAAACTCATCTCCTTTGTAGACAATGGCCTCATCTTAGTCCAGTCTGAATCATTCTTCTCTAATTCTGTAATTCTAGGACAAATCTACCAAGAAGTCAAAAGATTTCTTACTTCCATGGGCCTCACTCTTGAACACAACAAGACCAAGGCCTACCACTTCTCCAATCAACCCTCCATCAAGCCCAACCCTCCTATCTGCATCCATTCCATAGGTTCAGACCCCATACACATCCACTCCAAGCCCTTTTTATGCTACTTGGGCTTCTGGTTCAACCACTCTCTCACATTTAAAGAACATGTTCAGTTCTACTCAACCAAGGCACTCTCAACTGTCAAATGCATGAGACTCCTGGGCAACTCCATATGCAGTCTCTCCCCTAAAAACAAGAGACTCCTTTACTGCTCATGCATCATACTGATCACTACATATGGTTTCCATCTTTGGTTTAATTGAAATGGCCAATATCAAGGTTTATTGAAATCTCTTAACAAAATGCAATGAGCTGCAGCTATCTGGATAACTGGAGCTTTCCATACTACACCCTCCAGTGGAATTGAGGCCATTGCTGGCCTCATTCCAATTCACTTACACCTGTTCAAGCTTGCCAAACAATGCTCCTTCTGCTTCCACACCCTCCCCAATAATCATGGCCTTAAGATCCTCACATGTGACATAGATGTCATTCAAGCATGTGATTCAAAAACATGATCCTCAGCATTGGATTTTGTCTCTGATGCCCAGCTCATTTCCAACCATTTTGACCTCCTTCATCCCTTCACCAAACCAGGATCTAGAATCCTGGATAAATTTAGTGATCAGATAAAGTTCATCAAAATGCCCACTCCCATCAATGATGAAGTGCATGCAAGACACATCCAATTAGCCTTGGCTACCCAAGACTAAGCTTTTTCTTCTCCTTCCTCCTTAGTCATAGCTATGGATGGTTCTATTCCTTCTTCTTCTCTCTCTGCTACTTCCACTTATCTCATCTTCAATTCTTCTGACTCAGATATTCTCTCTTCTCAGGTTGTACCTTGTGGTGAGGTTCTCTCATCAGATGCTGAATCATATGCCTTATGGCTCAGACTCTTTTCTTCAATTTCACTTGTGTCTTTTTGTAACTGTAATAAAATCATAGTCTTACAGACTCCATTGCCTCTGCTGAACACCTATTTACTTATGGCCCTCACAGTGCTCATCTGGACTCCACTCACATAGCTCCTCTCATCCACAACTGGCTCACATCTTCTTTTTTTTTTTTTTTTTTTTTAAATCAAATTTTATTGCACTAGGCTAGCTAATACAAAAGGGCATGTGGTAGCAGTCCCAAGACTGAAACTAAGGAAAGAAGAGAAAAGAAAACCAAAACTTAAGAGATGGGGAATGATGGAGCTAGCTACGAGGCAAGCTACCTAGATATAGTACAAGAAATAAAAGGGAGAGAAGTCCTCAATGTATGTCTGGAGCTCTGTGGAGATGTAGCCACTCTTGTCTTGTTAGATGGCGCATGTTGTATTGTTCAAGGGTGACTGGCCCCTGAGGAATTTGATTGGCGAAGGCGAAGGCAGTTGGGTTGTCCATGAGGAAGTTTTGGAGCCAGAACATATTGTTCTGGTCTCCATATGGGCAATGATATTTGGGACAATCATTTAGAATATGCTCACATGTTTTGAGTGTCTCGCCATCGCATGTGCAAGTGTTGATATGGCACCCTGGGAAGAAGTGCTCTCTGAAAGTGCCAATAGGCGCATGATTGGTGACACAATGGGTGAAGTGTGCACATAGGTTAACGTCAGTGCCCATGGAGTATTTCAGCCATGGGCCACCATTGGCATATGTCGGTTTGACAGGAGCCATGTCCATGGAATGTAGAGGGAGCCAGTTATGGCCGCGATAGTTGGGTGATGACATTAAATCATTCCACTTGGAAAGGCATTTGTTGGTATAGTGTTTGTGAACATAACCGAGCAATGTGCGGAAGGGAAGGCACTTGTTGTTGCATATGCGCAGCAACATGGTGAGGTGGTGAGCTTGGTAGTGTACTGACCACTTTGCCAAGGAGGGAATAAACCAGAAATTAATCTGGTTTAGAGGGGAGGAGGATAACCAGTCATGAACAATAGGAGTGATCCTGATGGAGTCTGGATGAGCACTATGAGGGCTGTAAGAAAATAGCCTTTTGGCTGAAGTGATAGAGTCTGTGAAAACTACAATATGGTTACAATTGAGAGTAGAAGCAAAAGAAACTGCAGAAAAAAGGCCGAGGCAAAGAGCATACAATTCAGCATCTGAGGATAAGACCTCCCCACAAGGAAGGACTCGAGAAGATAAAATGTCAGTAGAAGAGGAGTTGAAAACTAAATAAGCAGACAATGCAGACAAAGAAGTAGAAACAGGAACTGAAGCATCAGTAGACACAACAAGAGAAGATGGAGAAGAGAAGGCACGATCTCTAACTGATGAGGCAGCTTCAAGGTGTTGGGCATGGGTAGTGTCATCCACAGGGGTGGGGATCCTATGGAATGTGATTTGGTCTGGGAAAAGATCAGGTATTCGATTACCTGGTTTGGCATAGGGATGGAGGAGGTGGAATGAGTCGGATATTAGTTGAGCATCAGATACAAAGTCTAATGCTGTAGATCACGTTTTGGTTTCACAGGCTTCAATGTGGTCAATGTCATGAGTGAGGAGTTTGAGCCCATGAGTAGTGGGAAGGGTATGGTATCTGAATGAGCAGTGTTTGGCCAACTTGAACAGATGGAGGTGAATTGGGATGAGACCAGCAATGGCTTCAATCCCACCTGAAGGGGTAGTGCGGAATGCTCTGGTAATCCAGATGGCAGCAGCACGTTGCATTTTGTTGAGCTGTTTGATAAGGCCACAACAGCGTCCATGGCAGTTGAACCATAATTGGAAGCCATATGTAGCGATAGGAACTACACATGATCTGTAAAGGAGATGCTTGTTCTTGGGAGACAGGCCTTGGATGGAATTGCCAAGGAGTCTCATACACTTGACAGTAGAGAGAGCCTTGGTAGAATAAAAACAGACGTGTTCATTGAACGTGAGTCCACAGTCGAACCAAAAGCCCAGGTAACGTAGGAAGGGCTTTGGATTGATGGTGATAGGGTCAGAGCCAATGGGGTGAAGGTGGATAGGGGGGTTTGGCTCTTGAGATGGTTGATTAGAGAAGTGGTAGATCTCGGTCTTGTCATGTTCAAGAGCAAGACCCATGGAAGTGAGGAACTGTTCTACATGGTGGTAGGTAGTGGATAAAGAAGAGGCATTCAAAAAGAAAGACTCAGATTGAACTAAAAGGAGACCATTGTCAACAAAGGAAACTATTTTACAAGAAGGGGATTTAGAAAATCAGTATAATAGAGGAGATAGAAAAAGAGCAGTGAGGATAGGGGACAAAGCAGAGCCTTGACCTACTCCTACAGAAGCAGTAAATAAAGGGGAAAGAAAATTGTTCCAAGCATAAGTAGTAGTCCTGTTTGAAAGGTAATTAACAAAAAAGGAAACGATACAGTCCAGAAAACTGTGACGAGAAAGAATGGCTGTAAGGAGTTTGTGATTAATTGAAGGAAAGAATTGTGCAACATCAAAAGCCAAGACACTTGATTTGAGGCCTTTCTTCCATCCGTTGCATATTAAATGAGTGACATAGATGCCTGCATCTTCAGTAGAATGTTGAATAAGACCACCAAATTGAAGAGGATGGACTAATTCAAGGGAAGTGGCATTAAATTGCATACATTTCAACAACATTTTCTCGATGAGTTTACTGAGAGTGTTGAGGAGAACAATAGGATGGAACATTTTTGGGGTGCTATAATGCCCATCTAAGGGGCCCCTTGCAGGAAACCCTGACCCCCAATCATTTGGACTGA